>JALIZH010016887.1:0-54659 GCA_030522465.1 Rhipicephalus appendiculatus
AAGCTAGCAAACTGGACGCAAGCGCACCATGAGGGTGGCATGTAAATGGCGTTGTAGATGACACGCATGCCAAGATTTTCATGTTACCACCCGCCACTTATGTTCGTTATACAGTCATGTCACCCAATACCAAATTTGGTGTATATTGTCACGTGGTCGTGACGTTGACCCAAGCAGCAGTCGGTATGTTCAAGACGAAACTGTTTATTAGGCCGAACTTGTGGCCGGTAAACTGAAAGTCAGATTACAGCAATACACGCTGGCACTGATAGCGGCGAACAGAGCGTCGGCCGTCGATGAACTGAACATCGTTGGAGCGCGCCGGCTTTTATGCATCACGCGTCGAACATTCTAGCCTTATCACAGGTCATCGCGCAAGCTCTGGAATAATCTCGAGTGGTCGCGTCTTGCGTGCAATCTTAACAAAACGATCTACAACAATCGCGAAGGTTCTAGAACAATAAGGCGCGGTTTGAGCCGAGCTTTGCTGACGGTCTCTGTGGGCGAAAACCGAATACAACAAAAGTGAAAATAAGAATAGCGCGTGGCAATGCCCCCCCCTCTGAAAAGGCATCGTCCCGATGCTTAAAACAGAACACGGGGGAAAATGCATGCAACAATAAATCACAACAATAAAGAAAGAACGTACAATAATTAAGCAATAAGTGCAGTCCTCGGGTTTGCTAACGCGCGTAATACGGCTTGAGGCGCACGACATGGACGACTTCAGGTCGCGCACGGCGCCGTTGAGAGTTCGTGATGCCGTCCGGGACGACCTCGAAGTCCAGAGCACCGAGACGTCGAAGCACCTTGTACGGCCCGAAGTATCGCCGAAGAAGCTTCTCACTGAGTCCCCGTCGGCGTATTGGCGTCCACACCCATACACGGTCACCGGGTTGGTATTCCGTGTGGCGTCGTCGAAGGTTGTAGCGGCGACTGTCAGTCCTCTGCTGGTTTTTGATCCGTAGGCGGGCGAGCTGTCGTGCTTCTTCGGCGCGCTGTAGGTAGGTGGTCACGTCGATGTTTTCCTCGTCGGTCACGTTTGGTAACATGGCGTCGAGCGTCGTTGCCGGGCTCCGTCCGTAGACCAACTTGTATGGCGTCAACTGCGTCGTTTCTTGTACGGCCGTGTTGTACGCGAAGGTCACGTACGGAAGGATGGCGTCCCACGTCTTGTGTTCGACGTCGACGTACATGGCCAGCATGTCGGCGATGGTCTTATTTAGACGCTCGGTCAGGCCGTTGGTCTGTGGGTGGTACGCGGTGGTCCGGCGGTGACTTGTGTGGCTGTATCCCAAGATCGCCTGGGTTAGGTCAGCCGTAAAGGCCGTGCCTCTGTCGGTGATGAGAACCTCTGGGGCGCCGTGTCGAAGGACGATGTTCTCAACGAAGAACTTGGCTACCTCGGCGGCACTGCCTTTGGGCAGGGCTTTTGTTTCGGCGTAGCGGGTGAGGTAGTCAGTGGCTACGACGATCCATTTATTTCCGCAAGTCGACGTTGGGAACGGCCCCAGAAGGTCCATCCCGATCTGCTGGAACGGTCGCCGAGGAGGCTCGATCGGCTGAAGGAAGCCTGCTGGTCTTGTTGGCGGTGTCTTCCGTCGCTGACAGTCTCGGCACGTCCTTACGTAGCGGGCGACGTCGGCGGCAAGGCGCGGCCAGTAGTACTTTTCCTGTACTCTTGCGAGCGTGCGAGAAAGTCCGAGGTGTCCAGCCGTCGGGTCATCGTGTAGTGCCTGGAGTACTTCTGGTCGCAATGCTGAAGGCACTATGAGAAGGTAGTTGGCTCGAAGTGGCGAGAAATTCTTCTTTATGAGAACGCCGTTTCGCAAGAAAAACGAAGCGAGTCCTCGCTTGAATGCCTTCGGAACAATGGCGGTCTTGCCTTCAAGGTACTCCACAAGGCCTCTGAGTTCCGGGTCGGCTCGCTGTCGTTCGGCGAAGTCGTCGGCACTTATGGTTCCCAAGAAGAAGTCATCCTCCTGGTCGTCCTGAGGCGGCGGGTCGACGGGGGCGCGAGACAAGCAGTCGGCGTCAGAGTGTTTTCGTCCGGACTTGTAAACGACGGTAACGTCGAATTCTTGAAGTCTCAGACTCCATCTTGCAAGACGACCTGAAGGGTCCTTCAGGTTAGCTAGCCAACACAAGGCGTGGTGGTCGCTCACAACTTTGAAGGGCCTGCCGTAGAGGTAGGGGCGAAACTTTGACGTTGCCCAGATGATGGCAAGGCACTCCTTTTCGGTTGTGGAATAGTTGGCTTCTGCCTTGGATAGCGACCGGCTAGCATAACTGATAACCCTTTCCAGTCCGTCAGTCCGCTGCACAAGAACGGCGCCGAGTCCTACACTGCTTGCGTCGGTGTGTACTTCTGTTTCGGCGTGTTCGTCGAAATGCGCAAGCAACGGAGGCGTCTGCAGGCGTCGTTTTAGTTCCTGAAATGCTTCCTCTTGCGGCGTTTCCCACTTGAACTCGACGTCGGTCCTGGTGAGGTTAGTGAGAGGCTCGGCGATGCGGGCGAAGTTTTTAACGAACCGCCGGTAATAGGCACACAGGCCGAGAAATCGACGCATGGCCTTCTTATCGGCGGGTGGCGGGAATGTAGCGATGGCGGCTGTCTTCTGCGGGTCGGGGCGTACTCCGGACTTGCTTATCACGTGGCCCAAGAACAAGAGCTCCTCGTAGGCGAAGCGGCACTTTTGTGGCTTCAGGGTGAGTCCGGAGGTCTTTATTGCTTGAAGTACAGCTTCAAGGCGCCGGAGGTGTTCGTCGAAGTTTGAGGAAAACACAACGACGTCGTCCAAGTACACAAGACAAGTCTGCCACTTCAAGCCTGCCAGTACGGTATCCATTACAAGTTGGAACGTCGCAGGCGCCGAGCAAAGACCGAAGGGCATTACCTTGAATTCGAAGAGGCCGTCTGGTGTGATAAAGGCAGTCTTCTCTCGGTCTCTCTCGTCGACCTCGATTTGCCAGTAGCCTGTCTTGAGGTCCATCGACGAAAAGTACTTTGCGTTGTGGAGTCGATCCAGGGCGTCGTCTATCCGTGGGAGGGGGTACACGTCCTTCTTCGTGATCTTGTTCAGGCGACGGTAGTCGACGCAGAAACGTAGCGTGCCGTCCTTCTTCTTCACCAAAACCACGGGAGACGCCCAGGGACTCTTGGACGGCTGGATTATGTCGTCGCGTAGCATTTCGTCGACTTGTTTCTTCACGGCCTCGCGTTCGCGCGTCGATACTCGGTACGGGCTCTGTCGGACTGGTCGAGCACTTTCTTCTGTAATGATGCGATGCTTTGCAACTGGGGTCTGTCGAATTCTCGACGACACCGAGAAGCAGTCTTCGAATCGCAGGAGCAGGGCCTTTAGCTGGTCTTGCTTGACCTTCGGAAGGTCCGGGTTGACGTCGAAATCTGGTTTGGGACCTCGATTCGTCGAAGCAGGTTCGGCAGCATCGGAGAGGGCAAAAGCGTGTCTGGTGTCCATGAATTTCTCGATGTGGGCGACCGTCGTACCAATGTTAACGTGCCTATATTCGTGGCTGAAGTTTGTCAGCAGTACCTTTGCCTTGCCATCACGCAACTCGGCGATGCCTCTTGCGACGCAAATCTGACGGTTTACAAGCAGGTGCTGATCGCCCTCGATGACACCTTCGAAGTCTGCGGGCTTTTCGGTGCCGACGGAAATTATGATGCTGGAGAGAGGCGGAATGGTGACGTGCTCTTCTATCACGTTCAATGCATGGTTCCCCGGCGTCGTCTGGGTAGGCAGAGCTTTTTCTGAAGTTAGTGTTATTGACTCAGATCTTAGGTCGATGACGGCGCCGTGGTCACTTAGGAAGTCCATTCCAAGTATCACATCCCTGGAGCAGTTTTGTAGGATTACAAAGCTCGCAGGATAAGTCCTGTTATTGATGGTGACTCTCGCCGTGCAAACACCGGCCGGCGTTATTAGATGACCGCCAGCGGTCCGGATTTCAGGGCCTTGCCAAGCAGTCTTTACTTTCTTCAACTTCGCCGCGAAAGGGCCACTGACGACGGAATAGTCGGCTCCAGCGTCGACGAGGGCGGTGACGTTGTGGCCGTCGAATATTACGTCGAGGTCACTGGTTCGTCGTCGTGCGTTGCGGTTGGGTCGCGGCGTCGGATCACGGCTGCGTCGAAATGTTGCTCTGCTTGCATGTTGCGCCGTCCCGTCTTCGTCGGTCCGCGACGTTTCGTCGGCAGGGCTTCGTCTGCTTCGCGTCGTGTTCTGTAGGTATTGTCGCGTTGTCGTCGTCGGCGGCGGCCTCGGAGGATCTTCGGCATTTCGTCGTACAGCAACCGCACCTCCATCGGTTGCTGCCCTTAGTTTCCCTGATACGGGCTAGGCGACCGGCCCCGGTTTGGGCCAGTGTACTGCCGGCGGTGCGGTGACATGTAGCGGCCGGGTGACGGTGAACGGGATGACGGTCGTTGTTGTTGCCACTGTGTTCCGGTAATGTAGTCGGCGATGTCGCGAGGTCGTTCACCCCGCTGCGGACACGGCGCGTTGACGGCGAAACCGCGCAGCCCCATCTGTCGGTACTGGCAGCGGCGGTAGGTGTGGCCGGCCTCGCCACAATGGTAGCAGAGCGGGCGGTTGTCAGGGGCGCGCCAGACGTCGGTTTTCGTTGGCGCGTAGCGCTGGCCGACAGGGGGGACGGTAGGGCGTCGGTCGTGGTGGTGGTGGCGGCGTCTGACGACGGAACTGCGGCGATGCGGTGACTTGATGTTGTCGCGGAACGGGAACAGGACGGCGGACTGCAGCAGCGTAGGTCATAGCCTCTGGATGTGGCTGCGGGGGTTCGGGGACTCCCAACGCTTGCTGGACTTCGTCACGAACGATGTCGGCGATCGAGTCCACTTGAGGCTGTGGCGAGGGTAAAAGCTTGCGCAGTTCCTCGCGCACGATCGCTCGGATCGTTTCGCGCAGGTCTTCGGAGCAGAGGGAATGAACGTCTGCATACCCTGGCGTCGAGCGGCGATTGAATTGGCGGGTGCGCATCTCCAGTGTCTTTTCAATCGTCGTTGCCTCGGAGACGAATTCCTGGACAGTGCTTGGTGGGTTCCGCATAAGCCCAGCGAAGAGCTCTTGATTTACTCCTCGCATGAGGAAGCGGACTTTCTTGTCCTCGGGCATAGCAGGGTCAGCGTGGCTTAACAGTCGTGTCATTTCCTCTGCGAAGATGACCACGCTTTCATTCGGAAGTTGGCTCCGCGTCTCCAGCAAGGCTGCGGCCCTTTCTTTTCGGACGACGTTCGCGAACGTCTCCAGGAAAGCGCTGCGAAGAAGGTCCCATGTTCGAAGTGTGGACTCCCGGTTCTCGAACCAGGTCCTTGCTGCGTCTTCCAGGTAGAAGTATGCGCGGCGCAGTTTTTCGTCGGAGTCCCAGTTGTTGAAAGTCGCGACTCGTTCGTACGTTTCTAGCCAGGTCTCAGGGTCCTCACTTGGCGATCCATGGAAAATGGGTGGCTCTCTCGGTGGCTGGATAACGATCGGTGCAGGGGACACAGCGGCCGTCATCGTGCCTGTCGTCTTCGTCGCCGTGGCTTTTGGCTTCTCCGGCAGGAGTCCGTGCTGCGGGGGAAGTCCTTTCAGTCTGCGGCTGGCTCGACTGTCCGTGGCGGGGTGGGTGTCTCGTCACGATTTGGGCTGGGTTCACGGCTTGACGGGGGCGTGCGGTACATGAAAGAGGCAGCACCTCCACCAGATGTCACGTGGTCGTGACGTTGACCCAAGCAGCAGTCGGTATGTTCAAGACGAAACTGTTTATTAGGCCGAACTTGTGGCCGGTAAACTGAAAGTCAGATTACAGCAATACACGCTGGCACTGATAGCGGCGAACAGAGCGTCGGCCGTCGATGAACTGAACATCGTTGGAGCGCGCCGGCTTTTATGCATCACGCGTCGAACATTCTAGCCTTATCACAGGTCATCGCGCAAGCTCTGGAATAATCTCGAGTGGTCGCGTCTTGCGTGCAATCTTAACAAAACGATCTACAACAATCGCGAAGGTTCTAGAACAATAAGGCGCGGTTTGAGCCGAGCTTTGCTGACGGTCTCTGTGGGCGAAAACCGAATACAACAAAAGTGAAAATAAGAATAGCGCGTGGCAATATCAAGCTAACGAAACGGCCGTGAGCGCGCCATGAGCGTGGAATGCAAGTCATGTCGCTCATGAGATATCATGATTTCCATATTACCACTTGTCATTTATGTTCGTCATACAGTCACGTCACTCAGCACCAAGTTTGGTGTATATCAAGCTAACGAAACGGTTGCGAGCGCGCCATGAGCGTGGCATGCAAGTCATGCTTCACATGACAAGTCATGATTTTCATATTAGCACTTCTCATTTATGTTCGTGATACAGTCACGTCACTCCTTCCAAAATTTGTTGTATATCAAGCTAACGAAACGGCCGTGAGCGTGCCATGAGCGTGGAATGCAAGGGATGTCGCTCATGACACGTCATGATTTCCACATTACAACTTGTCATTTATGTTCGTCATACAGTCATGTCACTCAATACCAAATTTGGTGTATATCAAGCTAACGAAACGGCAGCGAGCGCGCTATGAGCGTGGAATGCAAGTCATGTCGCTCATGACATGTCATGATTTCCATATTACCACTTGTCATTTATGTTCGTCATACAGTCATGTCACTCAATACCAAATTTGGTGTATCTGAAGCTAACGAAACGGCCGCGAGCACGCCATGAGCGTGGCATGCAAGTCATGTCGCACATGACAAGTCATGATTTTCACATTACCACTTGTCATTTATGTTCTTCATACAGGCACGTCACTCAATACCAAGTTTGGTGTATATCAAGCCAACGAAACGGCCGCGAGCGCGCCATGAGCGTGGCATGCAAGTCATGACGCACATGACAAGTCATTATTTGCGTATTACCACCTGTCATTTATGTTCGTCATGCAGTCACGTCACTCAAGCCCAAATTTGGTGTATATTTTCTGTTTGAAGGTCCTATCTGTAAAATGTTAGCCATACTAGTTTTTATTGTACGTTTTGTTTCTTATGTTCACCTTTAGCGTTTTTTGTATATTTAATTTTGTATTGTATGTGAAGCCCATCCTGCTTGAGCCAAAATGTTGGCTTGCAGTATTTCAAGTATTCAAGTGGCATGTAAATCATACTTTTCATGACAAGTTAGTCATGATTTTCATGATATGACCAGCCATTTACGTTCGTCATAGAGTTATGTTATGCCATACCAAATTTGGTATAAATCCCATTAACGATACGGCCGAGAGAGCACAAAGTCGTAGGCGGCTAGATAGATACATATATAGATAGCTAGATAGATACGCTCAAGCTCGCCGAAGTTCGCTAAGAAATACTTCGCATTTAAAAACACCGACTGCAAAACTCGACTGATCCAGAACGACGCGCACCACACGCGCACAAACCGGAGACTATTTCTCCAGCGCATTGAGTCACGTGGTACATAGTCCCGCACGCTGCGCACGCGCGGCGGTCAGGGCAGCTGAGGTTGCCTAGGCGACGAGACTACGCGGCGCCGGCCGCGCCGGCGAACGATGCTCCAGCCGTTGTTGGATTGCGCGGCCGCAGCACAATTTCTGCTGCCTATTTCGTTATGCTTCTTTAACAGTGTATTCGAATCGCAGTGTGCATTGCGACGATGCTGTGAGGACTGCACGGGCTGCACGTCACAGCTTTACTTACTTAACGTCGTGAAGACTGGTGAAACAGTGGAGCTAATGGCTTTTGCATAGCTTTAGGGTCACTTTTACTAAGTACTGTATTAGCTGTGGTATAGCAATGATAATGTGATTCCACTCAACCTTCCCTCAGCGTCGGCAGTAGCCGCTCTTTATCGGAGACGGAAATTTTCCAGAACTCGCAAGCGAGGGTCGGATTCCCTTTGTTTGATGGACAGTCGAACGTCTCTCTTCGATATGAGCCTTGTCGTGCCGTTCCCGCGGCGCCACCTCCCTCACTCAAATCTCATCGTCTTCGGCTATTCGTGGTAGCTTAGCCTAGGCTTCGTCCGCCTCGGTGGATCAATGGCTAGGGTGCTCGGCTGCTGACCCGAAGGTCGCGGGTTCGATCCCGGCCGCCGCGGTCGCATTTCGATGCAGGCGAAATGGTAGAGGCCCGTGTACTGTGCGATGTCAGTGCAGGTTAAAGAACACCAGATGGTCAAAATGTCCGGAGTCCTCCACTATGGCGTCTCTCATAATCATATCGTGGTTTTGGGACGTTAAACCCCACATATTATTATTATTATTATTATTAGCCTAGGCTTCCTTTGCTCGAAACTGTGGGTCGGCATGTCGTCGTTGGGTCCATACTCTAGCAACTTGCCGTCGTCTTTCCTGTCGCGCCGCTTCACTTAATCCTCGCCACACTCGTCGCCGCGCTTCGTAGCACTCTGCGCCGACAGGGCACGCTTTTATTACTGCTTTATTCACGCAGAATTTATTATAGCAATAAGAATTAAACGAAGCATACTCATGAAGCAAGCAGTGGTAGGGCTGCAAAATCAAGGTGTGTGTGGCCTGGGGGCAGGGAGCACTTTTGCACCTAACCCCCCCTCCCATGGCTGACACCTGGCCCAGCGTACGCGGATGGTGCCCAGTCGCAGCTCCTGTAGTCGAGACTGCGCGACTGTGCATTCATGGCCACGCAGGCGATATTTCATGAGCGCCTTGATATTGCGCAGGAAATTGCTCCACGCAACATTGCATGCATGGATCGTTACACTATTTGAAGAGAACACCTATTTGTACTTTTCTTGCAGTCCTTCGAACAAGACCACCACTGAAAAGGGTGCAATACTCTTCACTTATCGCACTTAATGAAGTTGAGGTTTTGACGGAAGCACGTATGCTCGGGAAGTAACATCATAAAATTAATAGAAGGGCACGCGCCATAAAAAATGCGAAAAAAGGCGTTTCGGCGCCCCTGACGACAACCTTGTTCGCAATTTAGTCAACAAGGCTCCCGTCATTGTGAGCAAGGCTCCGTCAGGGGAACCGAAACGTCTTTTTTCGCATTCTTTTTTATAGTCGGTGCCCTCCTTTTAATTTTTCTGATGCACTTAACGAAGAATGCGTAACACGAAGAGGAATATTCGCAACTCTAATTAAATAAAACGTGCCCGGCTTAAAATACATCACGTCAATGTCCATTTTTTAAGGGACCTCATGGCCCGTTGCCGTCGACGTCATGGCTATGTCAACTGCGCGGAGGGCATTTTGCAGATGGCAGACGTTTTACCTCCAGCTTTAATATCATAGCTCTTAAGGGGGGGGGGGGGGGGGGCAATGTGCGCAACATTACTTCGATTCGGGCTAGTTCACTTTTTCAGTATTCGGAAAGCGCGCAAACGACAGAGACGAGAGGAACACATAAAACAGGATTGGCCCTGATCCTATTGGATAAGCGGCGCTCCTGATGTGTCTTCCGTCTTTGTAGTTCGCGCGCTTTATGAATGAACGCTGTGTTTCGCTTGCATTGCGTTACTTCCTACTTCGATTCGTTACTAGAACCGCAAGCAGCTAGTAGGACGGGCCTTGCTGGTATCAAGACAGTTCATGTATACTTAAATATAAGCAAAACCTGCCCAAAAATATCGTACATTTGTAGCCTTGTTCATTACACCCCTCAGATGAGGCTGTAAATGGGGTGTTGCAAGGGTGTTTTACTTACCAACACCCTATTTCTGAAAATAAGGGTGTAATAAGGGTGTCCATGAGGGTGCTTTTAAAGCAAACACCCACATTGCAAAGCAAACACCCACAAGAGCATGACGCTTTCGTTGGCGAGCTGGACGCGGGTTTCAAGCAGAGTTTCGGCTCTCTCTTTGCGGACGACGCTAGCGAAGATAGCCAGGAACTTAGTTCGAAAAACGTCCCATGATGTTAGGGTCGACTCTTGGTTCTCGAACCACGTTCTAGCGGCGTCTTCTAAGGCGAAGTACGCGTGCCTCAGCTTGTCTTCATTGTTCCAATGGTTGAAGACGGCAACCCGGTCATATTCTTCGAGCCAGCTTTCCGGGTCCTCGCACGATGACCCCCGGAATTTCGGCGGCTCCCTGGGCTGCTGAAGCAGGAAGGGTGTAGGCTGCGCAGGTGTTGTCATCGTGGCTGGGGTCGAGGTCATTGTCTTGGTTGTCCTGGTATTTTCCGGCAGGAGCCCGTGCTCTGGCTGTAGTCCCTGCTGCCTGCGGCTGGTGCGACGGACAGGGTTATCCTTTACGTCGTCTTCTTCGCGGCTTGGGCTTGGGTCAGCGCCTCGCGAGGGCGTCCGGAGCATGGACGAAGCAGCACCTCCACCAGATGTCACGCGGTCGTGACGTCGACGAAGGCAACAGTCGGCGTTTCAAAGAAGAAACTCTTTATTAGGCCGAACTTGTGGCCGGTAAACGGAAAGTCAGAATACAGCAATAAGCACTGTCACTGATAGCGGCGAACGTAGCGTCGGCCGTCGATGAAGTGAACATCGTTGGAGCGCGCCGGCTTTTATGCATCACGCGTCGAAGATTCTAGCCTTATCACTGGTCATCGCGCAAGCTCTGGAATAATCTCGAGTGGTCGCGTCTTGCGCGCAATCTTAACAAAACGATCTACAATAATCGCGAAGCTTCTAGAATGCTAAGGCGTGGTCTGCGCCGAGCGTTACTGACAGTCTTTGTGGGCGGAAACCGAATACAGCAAACACGAAAATAAGGAACGCGCGTGGCAATATGGAAGTCATAGCGGCCTGATTAGGGTGGTTTAGGGGGGACTGACGAACGCGGTGCCGACCACAAACCGAATAGTACAAATGACTACTACTTAAATAAGCGGAAATCCTAAGACGCTGTGAACGATATTGCAGTCTGGCAAAGTCCCATCTATTCCCACATTCTCAATAAATGACCTTCCATCCATCCAGGGCATCAGCCATTTAGCCCCAACGGGTTTTGCTAAATCGGCTTATTCGAAAATGTAACGCGTGTGGCTAGACACATGATATTGCCATATTGATAAGCTGAGGAAATCTTGATATTTGATCTTTATTTCTGATCCACACGTGATTGCATTTTTAGATGCGAAGCATCTTATGCTCGGGGCTATGTCCGTCCCTCCTTCCCGCGTCCCACGTCCCACACAATCACCACAGCGCATGCGCGTCCCCTCCCTCTCTCTCCTCTTCTTCGCTCACTCCCTTTCTCTCCTCTAGGAATCCTCTACTCTACGGAGCGGCCCTCGCGTCCCACAGCGCATGCGCGTCCCCTTCCCCTATCTCTCGCCTCCTACGCTCACCCCCTTTCTCTACTCTAGGAATCCCCTACTCTACGGAGCGGCGCCTACGTCCCACATCCCCACAGCGCATGCTCGCCCTCTCTATTCTCCTACGCTCACCCCCTTTCTCTCCTTCAGCAATCCTCTAGTCTGCGGAGCGGCTCCCGCGTCCCACACCACCACAGCGCATGCGCGTCCCCTCCCCCCTCTCTCTCTCCTTTCCTACGCTCACCCCCCTTTCTGTACTCTAGGAATCCTCTACTCTACAGAGCGGCCCCCCGCGTCCCACATACCCACAGCGCATGCGCGTCTTCTCCCCCCTCTCTCCTCTCCTACGCTCACCCCTTTTCTCCTCTAGGAATCCTCTACTCTACGGAGCGGCTCCCGCATCGCACACGCCCACAGTGCATGCGCGTCCCCTCCCGCTGTCCAACGGTTCCCCCCCCGTTCTCTCCTCTAGGAATCCTCTACGGAGCGGCGCGTACGACAGATGGTGCGACAGCTGCATACTCCGCTGGGGGGCGCCTCGGTAGTTCCGCGGTTTGAAAATGACGGAGCGTGCCTCATTCTCTCTCCTGTGCAGCGCCGCGATGAGCGCCTGGGCCGCTGCCGCGAAATGAGAGCGGCGACGTTTCTCCCGCTCAAGCTAACCATCTCCCCCCGCTGCTTCGCATCCCTACATGGTTCCCTTTAGCGGGAGATGGGGAAAGTTTCTTTTTTTCACTCCTTCATGCAATTTAAACTGGCAATGTCGATAATTTGTAACTTCACAATAAAAGCCATGGCGGACAATGTAGCGAACGTTCTCTCTGACTGCTCCAAACTTCCTCAAAAAAACTTCCCCATCTCCCGCTAAAGGGAACCATGTGTGGATGCGAAGCAGCGGGGAGATGGCTGGCTTGAGCGGGAGAAACGTCGCCGCTCCCGTTTCGCGGCAGCGGCCCGGGCGCTCATCGCGGCGCTGCACAGGGCGAGAATGAGGCGTGCGCGCACCGTCATTTTCATACCGCGGAAATACCGTGGCGCCCCGAGCGGTCTGTGCAGCTGTCGCACCACCTGTCGTGCGCGCCGCTCCGTAGAATAGATAATTCCTAGACGAGAGAACGGGAGCGACTGTAGGAGAGGAGAGAGAGGGTGGGAATGCGCATGCGCTGTGGGGATGTGGGACGCGGGCGCCGCTCCGTAGAGGAGAGGATTCCTAGAGGATAGAAAGGGGGGGAGCGTAGGATGTAGAGAGACGGGGAGGGCACGCGGGAAGGAGGGACGGACAAAGCACCCGCAAGCAAGATCAAGGAATGGAGTCAACAGGGCGCGGGCGCCGCTCCGTAGAGTAGAGGATTCCTAGACGAGAGAAAGGGGGGGTGCGTAGGTGAGGAGAAAGAGAGTGTGGGACGTGGGAAGGACAAAGGCCCGCAAGCACATGCAAGGAAGATCAAGGAATGGAGTCAACGTGGGGGGACAGACACCACCAGTAGTGCTTCAAGAAAAGTGCGCGAAAAACGTGGACGAAGAGAGACGGGAACAGCACAAGCGTCTCTGTTCCCGTCTCTCTTCGTCCACGTTTTTCGCGCACTTTTCTTGAAACATGGAATACCAACTCGCCCAACAGTCCATTCTACCAGTAGTGCGCGTCATTCGTTGCTTGCACCCACAACCTGCCTAGCCTGCGCGGAACTACCGTGGAACTACCGAACGCGGGACGCCGGGCGTGGGACGCGGGACGGACACAGCCCTGAGCATAAGATGCTTCGCATCTAAAAGGCCCTTCTGGCTGCTCCAAGCCTGCTCGAAAATGTAATTCTGGATGCTCTAACCCTGCTACAGAAGGCACTTTTGCCTGCTCCCAGGACTGTTCCCAAACCCATGTACTCTGTTCCACCCCTGACATTTCTGACGCCACGGCGTTAAACTCACAGAGTCCGCCACGAGTGACGAAAGCAGTCTTTGCACGATCGGTGTCAGACATCGGTACTTGCCAATAACCCGATCGCAAATCTAAGGACGAGAAATATTTTTCCCCTTGTAAACAATCGGGAGCATCATCGATGCGCGGCGATGGATCCTTTCGAGTAATCTTAATGAGCAGGCGACAGTCGACACAGAACCTGGTAGATCCACCCTTATTGCGCACAAGTACGACACGAGAGGACCAGGGATGGCTGAATCAGTTCGCGTTTAAACATGTCGTCCGCTTGCTCGTTGATAATTTGCCGTTCCGCCACGAAAACACGATAGAGTAGTTGGCGTAAGGGAGCATGAGAACTGGTGTCGATGTGGTGGGTGACGCTCGTCGTGCAGCCCAAGGTTGGCTGGGCGCAATCGAAAGAAGAGCCGATGTCTCCCAGAAGGGCGAGCAGTTCGCTGCGATGCGATGGCGGTAGGTCGTCGGAATAGGAGGGCGGAAATTATGTGGCGCTGAAGATTTGGGAACATTTGACGTCAGGGCGTTGAGCTGAAGGTAGGGTTGGTCCTCAGTGAAGTCCAGGGACTGCAAGAGGTCGACGCCTTGTACATGCCCCAAAGTTTCCACTCGAAGCAAGGTAACAGTGTACGTGAGCGAGTTGGCAACGAGCACTAGTGTAGCGCCAGATTTAATCGATAGTACTGCAAAGGGCAGTCGTAAGCCGCGGCGACCGAGAAAGACTTCCGACGAGGCAAAGAATGCTGTTTCGTCTGGCGCCGCGTTACATGTTAGTGCCACAAGGCTTCACGTTTTGGGGGGCATATTTGTGTCCCAGTGACGACAAGTTTCTGAGGAGGGTCCAGCGAAAGAGATGGCTGCAGCGGTGTAAGAGTGACTTCTGCCCGAGAAAAGTTTGTGATGGCGCTGTGACTCGGTAGCAAGTCCCACCCGAGAATAATGTCGTGGGAGCAGGACCGCAGAACGAAGAACTTGATCATGTCAAGTGCATCTTGTATGATGACTCCCACAGTGCAAACAGCTGACGGCGAAATGCACTGTGAGCTGGCAGTACGGAGCATTAATCCTGACAGCAACGTCGTCAGCTGCTTGATCTTGACACTGTCTCAGAGATGACGGAAACGGCGACCTCTGTGTCAGTAAGTGCAACGGCGGTGGTTCCTTCAACATCGACGTCTATGACATATTGCGGCGCAACACATGGAGGCCTTGGACAGTTCGACGTTAATGCAGCTCTTGCCTCCGGAACTGCGGCTATCGTTTTCCTCCTACGCAACTGAGTGGTCATGCATGGGTTACAGAGAGCGTTATCAACGAGATGGTGATCAGCGGTTTGAAAATGATGGTCGATTATCAGCGGTGTACATGGGTGATATGCCTGACGACGAGGGATTAGGCGTAGCCGCGGTTTTGAAGAAAGAAGGTGGGCATCGGCGGCAGTGGCGAGCGGAGTGGCCAGCGACACCGCGGGTATACCACAGGCGAAACAGATGGGGCCTGAGGTCGCGCGTTCGCCACGCCTTTTGGCGGCAAAAAAACGGAGGCGAAGGCCCCGCCTATTGAAGCGGCGCAGAATTCGCGCTCGGTGGCGAGGGAGGAATCGGCATCTCAGATCAGGCATATGGCACAGGCTGCTGAGGGAGCCGAGCAGCGATAGCAGCGTAAGTGAGCGGCTAAGTGACGGGTGGTTGTTGAGGCATAGATGGTAGGGCCTCAGCAATTTGTGTCTGAATTACGTGCTTAAGGGCAGGGGCCAAAATCTGCGCCGGCTCGTTCGCCGGAGGTAGTAGAAAAGGTTGACGCGCTACCTCTTCGCGGATAAAGTTTTCATAATTACAATAAAACGGCAGCGCGCACCAGGTTAAAAGACACACACGAAACAGAAAAGGACGATACAAGCGCTGCATTTCAACTGTTTTAAGAAACTTCAACTACATTTTAAGAAAGTTTTCATCGTGGATAGCAGCGGCTGTTGGTCGGCGGGGCGAGCAGTAACGTGCAAGCTCGATAGGATGTCAGCCGTCGTGAGGACTTGGCGTGCGATCGAGCGCTGCCTACGCAACTCGTCAAAGCTCTGTCACAATGACACCAGTGCAGCGACTGCGGTCGGATTCCACGCGAGCAGCATCTGAAAAGCATCATCCTCGATGCTCTTCAGGATGTGCTTGATTTTGTTCCCTTCGGTCATAGCGTCGTTTACGCTGTTGCAGTGGTTCAGCACATCCTCAATGTAAACCGTGAAGTCCTCGCTTGGTTCCTGCGCCCATTGACGCAAGCGCTGCTCGGCCGGAAGCTTGCGAACCGATGGCCGACCGAAGACGTCCGTAATGGAAGTCTTAAAGACAGACCAGGGGGGAATGTCACTCTCGTGGTTGTTATACCAGAGTTGGGCGATGTCCGCAAGGTATAACTGGACGTAACCAACTTCCTTTGGTCGTCCCATTTGCTTTTAGCACTGACACGTTCGTATTTGGCAGCCAGTCATCGACGTCCGAATCACTTTAGCCGGTGAATATGGGTGGATCTCACTGTCAATACACGGCGCCGCAGGTGACGTGAACTGTCGGAGGTCCAGGCTGAATAGGGGTCTCTTCAGCCATGTTGATAATGTGGTCACGAATAGGAGGGAGTTCCCAGGAGCGAAGGTGCAGGTTGGTACTGGAAATCCACGTACCTTCATCAAATCTGACGTAGTTTATTGACGCGCAGACTTCAGTGAATGTCGGGAGACGCCAAGACTAGGGCGACGAAAAGGGGCGGGCGTCAAGCAGCCTAAATCCGAGCAAGCGCGAGCTGGGGTCCTCGGCTGCTATGACACTGAGTCTTCCTTGCTTGCTCGTGCGTTTTGTCATCGTCCCCTCTTCACTACAAAAATAACCTTGCTGTCATTCGCATACAAATTAGTGGGCTCGTTCCTGCAACATTCGCACTTTCAAAATGATCAACCTTCCTCGTTCTCCCGAAGAAGAAGCCGCCCAACGTGAGCGTCGAGAAATGATGCCGGAACGAGTTAACAAACGGCAATGGCAGTGTGTTAAAAATATTTCAGGCATGACAGCGTAACTGCGCTTCGTACCTAAGCAGGCATACCTAGCTGGCTTGTCGGAGGGAGGCAGCTTGTTTGAATTTTATATATCTCATTGATCACGGCCTTACAAAGATGAACAAGTGCGACGACTTGTTGAGACTAAAGTCCCTAGATTTTTCCCTCTTCTTTCTTAAGTACCGACAAGCATTGAAGCGCCACGGACGAATCTCATTGGCTAACGCTCGTTTTCGGTAGCCATGTTCTTCCTAACTCTTTTCCAGCACCTGATGAACCGCGCCCCCCCGCTCACTAACAACGGGGGAAGGACGGGAAGAGAAAGGCGCGTCGCGTTAGCATATTGTCCGCTGATATGCGTGGCTAATGCACTTGGACGTACGTGGCTTTGTAAATCTTCCGAGTTAGGAAGAAAATGGCGGCAAACGCCAGCTGCGTGTGGGAGAGGGCCGGGAGAGGAGGCAGTTGTCGGTACTTAAGTGAAAGGAAAAAATCTAGGGACTTTAGTTGAGACTAACCACGTTAAATGACTAACCACGTTAAGACTAACCACGTTAAATGTGAGCATCTTTGAGCTCTTGGAAAATGACCTTCATCTGTTCAGCGGGACCTGAGGGTGAAGATGCTATGTGATCGAGCGTAACTGAACGTTTGGTGGAGGGGGGGGGGGGGGCAGGATTGCTCTTAACATCAACAGCGCAGAACAGGAAAAAAGGCATAAAAAAGCATTCACAAAACACTTCACTCAACACCCGTGAACACGAGACCAGTATTATGCGTGCGTTGTTGTTTTTCTTTGCATCTCAAGAAATGACTGGACAGAGAGACGAAGATGACCAGACACATGGCGCTACTTCTGGAGACTCAGATACAACAACCTATGCCTGTTTTCGCAAAACGAAATTGAACACGCGAATTTCGAGTCGTGGTGATCTGTAGCCTTTAAAACAATGGTACTCATTTGGGTACCCCGGGACTGACGATCGTATTACTTTTATGGCTTCGACGTTCTACGGTGTACTACAATGTACATTGTGCTACAACGTACATTGTGCTAAAATGTACACATTTTCTAATATACCGGTACATTGTGGCAAAAATATGTTGCCCAGAGTCATCGCGCTGATAGAGGAAGTTAACGATAGCACGCGTCCATTTCATGGCTCGGATAAGGGTTACTGAACTCGAGATCATGGAATGTGTCTCCCGTGAAAATAAAACTAAGCCTACAACGTTAAAAAAGGGAGAAAAAAAGCGTCATCGCCTACGTTGAAGCCATAATGTTTATAACAACGAAAAATAGACGCTTTGCCTGGACTCCACAGCGAATTTTTTTCATTAACTGAAAGCGAAACGAGAAAATGACGCACGCAGATATATTGTTTGCAGCATCGTAATTCCAGATCATCAAAACATATGCCGTAATAGCAAGCTGTCAAAGCAACATTATATATGATGATTGGCTGATATTTATATAACAGTGGTCTAACACAAGCCAAAAAAGCCCTACCTCAGGGAAAGGGGAATGTAGCACGAAACATCATTAGTTTGTGCCATGTGCTTCTGGTGTTGTCTACAATATCCCAGTAACGTGCGGGCTAGATTACATCGGACAGACGGGCTGCTGCCTAAATACCTGCCTTAGAGAGCACATAAATAATCTGAGTGCCAATTATGGGTTACATTTAGCTGCCCACTGTAAGGTTTGCAAGTGCACGCCTCTTTTTCACAAAACTACAGTTTTGCTCAGGCACAGGGATGATGCGGCGCGCGATGTTATGGAAGCACTTTTCATTAAGAACGCTGGGGAGAGTTGCATCAGCTCTCCTTCAGTGGCATTATGGCGAACTGAAATCAGTTTTTTGGAGGTGGGGTAGATTGATGCTCTTTGGCATCAATCTTTTGTTTTTTGTCATCATACCTTGTTGCTGCCTATCTGGTGTTAAGATGTTAAAACCGTTTACCGATCGTTGTTTTCTGTATTTGTTTTTTTTTCTTTTTCTTGCCTTTGCGCATGGTGGCAAGATTCCCACGTGGCGGCGATTGCGCAGTTCATTTGGGTCATTTCTTTTTATGTCTTTTTTATGCTTCTTCTTATAAACCCGCCAGTTGCAAGTAAGCGTTTGTTGTACCCACTTCGTGTCCTCATCTTGTCCTGTCGGTTACGCTGCTTTAAATAATATAAAAAATGAGCGTTGTCCGTGAACGAAAACGCGAGATAGATGAAAATCGTTGAAAAACAAATCGTTCGTTCCAAGTGGGAATCCAACCCTAGACGACTGCATGGCGAGCAGCTGCTCTGCCACAGGGCCAAACCCACACTTAAAAACTGTTTTGGCGACCAAAGCTATATAAGAATATCATGTAGCGCGATGAGAAGGTGATGCGATTGGCGTCCGTTTGCACTCTCGCCTTCTACACTTCAAGATGAAGCTCATGCATCCTCCAAGTTTTTCGCGAAATTCTTGCGACAGCATGTTGATATGATAGAATTAAGCAGTTTCGTCTTCATAAATTTTGCACCTCTGTGCTGGTTAGTGGCTCTAATTATTGGTCAGTGCCTACCCGTCGAAGTCGTTACCACTGCTCACAGCCAAGCCCACTGGATTTATCTTGGTCGCCAGGATGCAGAGTTGTCTCATGGTCATGTGAAGCGGACCACTGGGACACCGGGCCCCGGAACTTGCGAAAACCTCAGATGATATCACTCACATGCGCACTTACCTGCACGTCCGACAAGCTGAAATGAATGTATGCTCATGACACATGCTACATGGCCAAGTTCATTTCCATCCGCATCTCGACACTCGGGATGGTTTTGCCTACATTAAGTATATTTTTTTTTTGGCAAACACCGCTCTCGATATGTTCGCCCCATTTTGTCGAGGGATGCAAAAACGTACAGCCAGAAGAGCCATCATGTTTTTTTTTTCCGGAATTTTACGCTGGCTCCAATTAACAGGTCGAATCTGCGCATTTGTCGTGGAGTGGGTGGGTGCGAAACATTATTGAAGTAAGGCAAGGCGCGCGTTAACACGCAGCGGGCAACTCCCACGTTGTGACCGTAAAGGCAAGCTTGTCGACCACCCCGCGGGTTTACTGGATGGCCCAGAGTTGGTCGGTCAAGAGGGAGATGCGGAGGGCCACCTCCCACCTGGCCGGCCTTTCTTAATTAATGTGATAAAGAGGGGACGTTATAGTGTTGCCCACATTTGATAGCGTGACGAAAGAGTTACGAAAAAATGCTCAGGACGCTTGAGCTTCGCCTCCAAAGTAGACCAAGAACTCACTTCTCCAAAGAAGAAGTGAGTTCGGGCACCGTTCGCATAGCCTTCTCAATCACCAGGCTAGCTTGGCTTCTCGGTGAACAGCTCAAACGCGCCGCAAGGAAAGGAATGCCCGTGGTGGTTCCAGTGGCAGTTCAAGACTATCCTAGAAGAAGAATGTGTTTAATGAGATGAAGGAGGAGACGCCAGCCTGGAAAGCGGGTTTGTAGCGTGCTGCTCCTCACAGGAGTGAGGGGAAAAGGGAGAGAAAGTGGGAGGCATGACGAGAGGTGACTATGGTAGGGCACAATGAGTCACTGGGGCAGGACATGCACGAAAGCCTCTATACATTAGCTACATTAGCACATGCTCTAAAGACGATCATCTAAACCTATCTCGCTGAGAAATCTTAACAAGCACTTCAAGCTGCGTTGGGCATACAGGTTCCCAAGCAGTGTTGCGGAATGGGCGCCTCCATTCCATTCCAATTCCATTCCGGGGAATTAGAACTTGCCGCAATTCCATTCCTTTCAATTCCTCGGAATGAAAAAAACTTAGCCCATTCCCACTCCAGGAATGGCCGGGCTGTTCAATTCCATTCCTGTAATTCCTCAACGTAGGAAAGACGTCTTGATAGTTTTATCGAGTTAAGAATGAACGCCCCGTAAAACTGAGGTCATCAGATGAACTGCAAAAGTACGCAAAACACGTTACCAAGGTCGAGGGATAGTAGCTTGGTGACATATCTCGTGCAGTACAACCCCCCTACTAATTCCCATAGGGACAGTTCTTAAGCCCCTATAGTATTTGCATGGTCAGCATGTTTGAACGAATGTTGATGTTTTAATAATGTTTAGGCTTAAACTTGTTAATGCTAAAATGACGACATAGCATATTTTTATGCTGACAAAAGTAGTGTTCAAAAACACTAAGCAGTTTTGCCACGCGTGTGTGCTGCGCTGACTTACAAACCTTCGCCGACAGAGTTTCGGGCAAAGGCGCCCATCTGCCTAGACAGGTATACAGTATTGCAAAAGGGTCGGGGGGAGAGGGAGTATGAGGGGACACGGCCCGCAAGCTGGTATGCGAAAGCTTGCAGTGAACACAAGCATCGCGCCAGCGTCAAACACAACACTACTTAGAGGAGCGCTTTTTCGGATATGCGTCCGAGGCGCCGACGGCTACAGAAGCAAAAACGAAGAAGTGAAGGGTGGGGAGATAGCAGGTGGCTGGGGTGCCGCCGAGGACACAAAAAAACAAAACAAAAGAAATCACAAGGCGTAGAGGTATGCCGCCGTCGTAGCTCCGCATGACGGACACCAACGGCATAGAGCCGCGGTTACGCGAAGAATATAGAGACTTCGGAGCAACACAGTCTATATAAGGACATAATTGTAGTACGCGCGTTGCTTATTAATGTGCCGTGCTTCTAATCAGCCAAGCCATGTTAAAAATTCTGCTTTATTGTGATATTCGAGGCTCTGACTTACTAATGTTTGAAGTTTGAAAAACAGCGCGTAGACGAAAACATGCTCGATTTCCGGAAAGACGTAACTCCATTCCCATTCCATTCCGTGCAAAAGGCGCTTAATTCCATTCGCATTCCATTCCTCCAAACGTTCTCCCCATTCCATTCCCATTCCATTCCGGGGTCGCGAAAATGTGGAATGATTCCGGAGTCATTCCAATTCCGGAGTGGCAACTCCGCAACACTGTTCCCAAGCACCCAAAAGCTTCTCCTAAGAAAATGGACGGCAGTCCAGGCGATCTATGAGGCAATGAAGTGTTCCTCTTTCAGTCGCGTATTGAGGGCACACGTACAAGATGTGATGAATAGTCTCTGGCGTGTGACACACACTGCAGTTAGGGTTTTGCTTCTGTCCAATCTAGTAAAGCTATCGCCGTGTATAAGGAACACCCAGTCGCAGTCCATGTAGTAGTGTTTCCTTGTGTCTACTTAGCCGGCACGGAAGCAGAAAAGCACGACCAGAGTCAAGTCTGTAAAGGATGGTAACAAACAATCTGACGCAGAAGCAAAAATGGCGCACACTAGCGGCGAAGTCATATCAATTCACTTTTCCCGATATTACATCAACGCTTTGCTGTCTAAGGCTATGAAAACATCTATGACAAAATTATGGAATGACGTTGATTGTCGCCATGAATACGATCCAATAATGTGTACTAGAAAGCTGTGAAGTGCCCACTGCGCCCTATATCTTCTGCAAAATGGCGAAGTACCCACTAAGCGTTCCTAAGGTAGCACGCTCACCTGTTCAGTTGCACACATTCTAATTGGTGGGCAGATTAAGTCACCCACTCGTTCAACCATTCACATGTTTTGGCGTCTGGTGCGATTCTGCGATTTTGCCATCCAATATTTTATGGGTTAAGAACACTCCTCTAGAATACTACATGACAATCTTATAGCGGTTTTGACAAAGCAGTTTCAAGCACTGGCGTAGCTCTGCGGTAGCACCTGCGTGCCACGCAGAAGGCCTGGGTCCGATTCTCATTCCTCCTGAAGATTTTTCATTATGTATTAATTTATTTCCGTCTGTATCAAATTTTTGCTCACAGACAACGCCGAGTTTTCGCCCACATCTAATGACGCTGACGCCAAATCTGGATTTTCTCCGAAACAAGCTTTCTATCGCTATCGCGTTGAAAAATAAACACAGGACGAACGCTGACTGTCAATAGAAACATTTACTGCATAAAACCACGCCTTCTGACCTACACCACGTCTTCAGGAGGACCCGGTAAAAGAAGAACTGTTACGAACTAAGAAACGATAACGTCATCTTGATGAACTCAAGTAGCTCAGGTCCTTTTTAAGCAAAGCAATTCATCACTGAGCGATGAATGCCTTGGGCAAAGCGCTGATGTGGGCAGCATTGACGGCTTCGTGCCGCGCCTACTCCCTGTCGCGGTAGAATATGGTCGTGTTGCGAAACAAAAGAACACATTCGCAACCACGACAGTATTGGGACAAGTCTGAGCCAACCTGACCTTCCAGAGAATTGTGATGCTAACGCAGGCGCACATTACATAAGCGACTCGTCTTTTGAAGATACTCAAGATCACAGAAAAGTAGGTCCAATACTCAATAGAAGCAAAAGATTCCATGTAACTGCTGACCTGCCTCACAGCTTCCTTTTCTTACAGCGCCCATCTGGAGACGGGGCATGTGAAATATGTAATTTAAGGCATAGGCTTGTGCAAAAATATTTCCCTTGTAAACCTGCACTACCCCAGTGTTCTATTCATGTCTCGGCTCTTTCGCGCTGTCCATTGGATAGCCTCCATTGGATCTATCTATCTATCTATCTATCTATCTATCTATCTATCTATCTATCTATCTATCTATCTATCTATCTATCTATCTATCTATCTATCTATCTATCTATCTATCTATCTATCTATCTATCTATCTATCTACATGTTGCTCTCGTAGTCGTTTTTGCGAACTTTATGTGCACGAAGATATGCATGGCAGGATATGAAAGTAGGAGGTATATGAGTGGCAGGCCATGACAAGATCATGATCGTCATCTAATGTACAATAAGACGTAGATGACAAGATGCCATTGTGCTGTCATGGTGGTTCTTTCGTTACATCACTATACCTATACCATAATCTGCGTCCCATAATGCGCCTGTATGGCAAACATGAACGACAGGTTATGACATCATTGACATGATATGCCTGTTATTAAGCATGACCTGATGCAACTCACATAATACTCGTATATATGTCGAGAAGCCATCGTGGTCGTTTAGCTAACATGCCGTATATTAGCATGTCTTTGTATGCACAATGTACAGTACTCTCGGATTCAAACAAGGCATGAAATTTTTAATATGACTACTGGAATGCGCATTTTCTGGAGATAACCGCGTCATTTTCAGACGAGTGTGTTCTCTAAATATAATGTTGGTTGTGATCTATGCGTTCGAGTTGAAATTACGCCAATATAACCCGAACTGGGGACTGTGGCAACGAAAGTATATGCGTTACTTATGCCCTGAGTTGTCCTGTTTGAATCCGTGAGTACTGCACATGTGATATTAAATGCCATGTAAAGACGTAAATGGAATGGCATGTCAAGTGTGGCATGACATCAATATCATCTGTGGGGGGGGACATGATGGCATAGGTAATAATATGTCATCGCCGTCATTGCTTCAGCAGGGATGTCTGGCATGCATGACCACATTAATACCTGATGTTACATGTTCTCTGTTAACACACATAACATCAAAACTGCTTGGCAACCTTTCGGCCCGTGTTGTGTTGTGATGACTTGTATTGGCTAAGTACATGTTGGCAAGCAATCAATAGTGCTTTTTCACTGTGAACTAGTTCTGCCTAGTGCATGCTTGTTATCTAGTCGTGGCTAAGGGTGGCTTCCCCGATCTTTGAGCAACAAATTTGACGAAAGCTTAGGTACTGAAAAGCAGAATTTAATTAAACAATGATTGTCAATGTAGCGCAGGCTGACAGTTTAAATGTTATGCGCCTTTGGTCTTCTCGTGCTAAAGAATATCTTAGCGCCGTTGAGACGAAACTTTATTGTGCGTTTTTTGTGGGGTCAAGGAAGGCGGGGGCCGTGGGCTAGCCCTGCCGGGGCCTCCTTTCCTCAGGCGGTGGTAGGGCTATAGTTAACCTGGATGTGGAGTGCGCAATGCTGTAGCGTCACGCGGTGAAATCCAAGTACTCGCACAGTACTGGAGGCCAGCTGCTTGCGTTTAGTACTCAGGGGTGGAAGCGGGCTTCAGTCTTTTGGAGCAGCTCAGGAAGCAGGAATATTGCGGTTTTGGAGCAGATTTCTAGAGTCACACATCACTGTTAATTAAAATTGGTCGCTTCTGATCGACAAAAAAAATTCCAGTCGTTTTTAGTGAACATTCAATAGTGATGAAGCGACTAGACTTACCACAGTTATATATATATATGTATATAACTGTTGTAAGTCTAGTCGCTTCATCACTATTGAATGTTCACTAATGACGTACCACAGTTATATATATATATATATATATATATATATATATATATATATATATATATATATATATATATATATATATATATGATTCAAAAGCAAGTTGTGTGGGTCCGGTGCACATACGGTAACCAGTAAAAATATTCAATTTTCGTTAGCGTATCCCTTCATTTCTTGACTATATATATATATATATATATATATATATATATATATATATATATATATATATATATATATATATATATTGTAAGGAATCAGACACAGAGACAGCACCCGTTCCTGGGCAGCTGTTCTTTATCTGGTCTTCACCTTCCTCTGCCTCGCTCTAGCTGCCCGCGCACCCAGAAACCCAGTGTCGTTCTTGATCATGAAAATATATATATATATATATATATATATATATATATATATATATATATATAGTGTCATGACCAAGAGCGACACTGGGGTTCGGGCGCGTGGGCGGCTAGAGGGAAGCAGAGAAAGACGACGGCAGATAATAGAACAGCCCGCCCAGGAACGGGTGCTGTCCCTGTCTCTGATTCCCTACAACATATATATATATATATATATATATATATATATATATATATATATATATATATATATATATATATATATATATATATATATATATATATATATATATATATATATATATATATATATATATATATATATATATGCACGGGTTCCGGGTAAGTGACAGGAGCGGCCAGAGGCTGGACTGCAGGTGCATAGTTGCCAAGTGTGGCTGAAGACGGCTCATGGTGCGCAAGGGGAACAGCATAGGCGACCTGCTCGGAAATGGCAGTGCGGAGCGTGCCGGGCAGACGGGAGGTGGGCTCGTGAGTGAAGGGCAGTAAAGAAAGTTGGCGAGCAACTTCCTACGAACGAAGTGTCGGACCTGCTGAAGCAACGCAGTAATAATAATATCTGGGGTTTAACGTCCAAAACCACGATATGATTATGAGAGACGCCGTAGTGGAGGGCTCCGGAAATTTCGACCATCTGGTGTTCTTTAACGTGCACTGACATCGCACAGTACACGGGCCTCTACCATTTCGCCTCCATCGAAATGCGACCGCCGCGGCCGGGATCGAACCCGCGACATTCGGGTCAGCAGTCGAGCACCCTAACCGTTACACCACCGCGGCGGACCTGAAGCAACGTGGAATCGTCATGCATGGTGTCGAGACTGAACAGCGACTCGCCGCTCCGCTGAGGCTGTCGAGCGAGACCACGTTGCTTCTTCAACTCGTCGCAGCTCTGGCACAAGCTGACGACTTCTGAAACTGTGCGCGGATTCCAAGCCACGATCATGTGGAATGCGCCTTCGTCAATACCTTTCAGGATTTTTTGAGGGCCTAGTTGGTGCATATTGACGATAATTAATTAGCGCCAGAAAACACGCAGCACACAAGAGAGACAGACAAGGGACAAGCTCTTGTCCCGTGTGTGTCTCTCTTGTGTGCTGCGTGTTTTCTGGCGCTAAGTAAATATCGGCCTTTCAGGATGTGCTGAATCTTGTCGTTGATACGTCAGGCAAAGTTTGACGACGTCCTGAATTAGCTGGTGAAGCTTTCGCCTGTCTGCTGTGCGCGGACGCGCAATCGCTGCTTTCGAACCGCCGGTCGTCCGAACACTTCAGAGAACGACGTCTTGAAAACGGACCATGTGGGGATGCCGTGTTTGTGGTTGTTGTACCATAGTTCGGCAACGCCGGTGAGATAAAATATGACGTGGCCTAGCTTGTCGGGGTGATTCTACTTGTTATGCGCGCTCACCAGTTCGTAGTGGTCAAGCCAGTCTTCTACGTCAGTCTCATCTGCACCGCTGAAGATCTTAGGGGTCCCGTAGCCGACGAATGCCTGTGCAGGTGACGGACTCGGGTGAAGGCGCTGGTGGGTTAGCGTTGTCGGTCATCATGGGCGGAAGCGTTCGACTTCGCAGCTCCAGGGTGTAGCGACGGGGAACTACAGCACCCTCCACCAATTGCGAAGAGGTTTATTAGCGGTCTAGCGACGGTACGCTTATCAGCGACGACGCAGCGGAAGGCACAGTCTTGCGGGACAGCAGCGATCAGAAACACGAGCCGAGCGAGTCCATCATTGGAGATGCTGCTGGATGGAGGCGCATCTTCTTCTTCACAATATATATATATATATATATATATATATATATATATATATATATATATATATATATATATATATATATATATATATATATATATGGGTCATTCCATATACTGGTGTACGCAATAAAAAGTGTACAAAATGTGCGTTATTTGTTTGTCAGTGTATACTAGTTGTGCAGACGGCCCTGTAGCACAATGTGCCAAGGATACCGCAACTGCTCTACGGCGTCCATACTTCACAATGGGCACGCCAAGCAAGCTCACATCGTAAAGCGAACTCAATACTCGGAGCCTTCACGTCAAAGCAAGAAGACTTTCGACCACTCACGAGCCGCTGACATACATCTAGCACCTTGCCGCTTCCTGTGACAAATGTCAGCTGCAAGGGCGACCACGTGCTTTGCGGCGAAGTGGCAACAAAAGGAATGCAGGGCGTGTTCTGAGAATCAACTTCGAAAATTATTTTATTTCTTAAAAAATGATTTGATTAGACTTTCTTCATTACTTAGCCATAAGGTGATCTATCAAATGCCGCATCATGAGGATCTTTACTTGGAACGCATCAGGACGAAAAATACGGTCAAATATGGGACAAATCGCATATTTTTTCTTATTTCGAAATTTTTTCCGGGAATATTTGATGTCTATTTCACCCCTAAACATTTTTGTACAAAAATACACTTTCCTGAAAACCACAATATTATTAAGAATGCTTAGACAGAGTTCCAGATAGCATCAGAAAAAATGGCGAACATTGAAGATTTTTGTTGTTTTTGAAAACGCCTAGCTGGCAGGGAAACGCGAAAATTTCGCAATGGTTAAGTATCACAACTGAACAAAACCTCTGTAGTAGCTCGAGCGTCATTTCGAAGCTCTACATACAAATATAGATTTTATATACATTTTTCTATTATATGCGGTTTAGCAGAAGCAAGCGAACTTTCAGGGGGCGCCACGGTCTTGAAAAGTTTTTTTCGAGCATAAATGTTTGGCCACAGTACTCCATGGGGTATATGACACAGGTGTAAATTTTATCGGCAAGATCTGCGATGGTCGAGCGCCACGTCTGGGACACTTGGCATGGAATGACCCTTATATATATATATATATATATATATATATATATATATATATATATATATATATATATATATATATATATATATATATATATTGTCACGTGGTCCTGACGTCGACGAAGGCAACAGTCAGCGGGTCAAAGAAGAAACTGTTTATTTGGCCGAACTTGTGGCCGTGAAACGTAAAGGCAGATTAGAGCAATACACAGGCACAGATAGCGGCGAACGGAGCGTCGGCCGTCGATCAACTCAACATCGTTGGAACGCGCCGGCTTTTTTAAATCACGCGTCGAACATTCTAGCCTTATCTCTGGTCATCGCGCTGGCTCTCGAATAATCTTGGGTGTTCGCGTCTTGCGCGCAATCCTTAACAAAATGACCTACTACAATCGTGAACCTTCTCGAAGACTGCAGGCGCGGTTTGTTCACAGTCTTTGTGGGCGTAAACCGAATACAGTAAAAGTGAAAGAAATGCGCGTGACAATGCCCCCCTCTGAAAAAGCATCGTCCCGATGCTTTAAAGAGAACACGCGGGGGGTAAATGCATGCAACAGTAAATAACAACCATAAAGCGAGATAGTACAATAATCACTAGGCACAAGCAAGAAAGTACAACAACAAATCAAAAAGTACAGTCCTCAGGTCCACTAACGCGCGTAAAATGGCTTGAGGCGCACGACATGGACGACTTCAGGCCGCGAGCGGCGCCGCTGAGAGTTCGTAATGCCGTCGGGAACGACCTCGTAATCCAGAGCGCCTACACGTCGAAGCACCTTGTAAGGCCCGAAGTATCGCCGAAGAAGCTTTTAACAAAGTCCACGTCGGCGTATGGGTGTCCAGACCCACACACGGTCGCCAGGCTGGTATTCCACGAAGCGTCATCGAAGGTTGTAGCGACGGCTGTCGGTCTTTTGCTGGCGCTGTATACGCAGACGGGCGAGTTGCCGGGCTTCTTCGGCGCGCTGTAGGTAGGCGGTGACGTCGACGTTTTCTTCCTCGGTGACGTTAGGTAACATCGCGTCGAGCGTCGTTGTCGGGCTGCGTCCGTAGACCAACTTGTATGGCGTCATCTGTGTCGTTTCTTGCACGGCCGTGTTGTACGCGAAGGTCACATACGGAAGGATGGCATCCCACGTCTTATGCTCGACGTCGACGTACATGGCCAGCATGTCGGCTATGGTCTTGTTGAGACGCTCGGTGAGGCCATTGGTCTGTGGGTGGTAGGCGGTGGTCCGGCGGTGGCTTGTCTGGCTGTATCTCAAGATCGCCTGAGTAAGCTGCGCAGTAAACGCCGTACCTCTGTCGGCGATGAGAACCTCTGGGGACGTCGTGTCGAAGGACGATGTTCTCAACGAAGAACTTGGCTACCTCGGCGGCACTGCCTTTAGGCAGGGCCTTTGTTTCGGCGTAGCGGGTGAGGTAGTCGGTAGCGATGACGATCCATTTATTTCCGCAAGTCGACGTTGGGAACGGCCCCAGGAGGTCCATACCGATCTGCTGGAACGGTCGCCGAGGAGGCTCGATCGGCTGAAGGAAGCCTGCTGGTCTTGTGGGCGGTGTCTTCCGTCGCTGACAGTCTCGGCACGTCCTTAGGTAGCGGGCGACGTCGGCGGCAAGGCGCGGCCAGTAGTACTTTTCCTGTACTCTTGCGAGCGTGCGGGAAAGTCCGAGGTGTCCAGGCCGTCGGGTCGTCGTGTAGTGCCTGGAGGACTTCTTGACGCATTGCTGAAGGCACTACGAGAAGGTAGTCGGCTCGAAGCGGCGAGAAATTCTTCTTTATGAGAACGCTGTTTCGCAAGAGGAACGATGCGAGTCCTCGCTTGAATGCCTTCGGAACAATGGCTGTCTTGCCTTCCAGGTACTCCATAAGGCCCCTGAGTTCCGGGTCGGCTCGCTGTCGTTCGGCGAAGTCGTCGGTACCTATGGTTCCCAAGAAGAAGTCATCCTCGTGGTCGTCCTGCGGCGGCGGGTCGACGGGGGCGCGAGACAAGCAGTCGGCGTCAGAATGTTTTCGGCCGGACTTGTAAACGACGGTGATGTCGAATTCTTGAAGCCTTAGACTCCATCTCGCGAGACGACCTGAAGGGTCCTTCAAGTTAGCTAGCCAACACAAGGCGTGGTGGTCGCTCACAACTTTGAAGGGCCTGCCATAGAGGTAGGGGCGAAACTTTGACGTAGCCCAGATGATGGCGAGGCACTCCTTTTCTGTTGTGGAATAGTTGGCCTCTGCCTTGGATAGCGACCGGCTAGCATAACTGATGACCCTTTCCAGTCCATCCGTCCACTGCACAAGGACGGCGCCAAGTCCCACGCTGCTTGCGTCGGTGTGCACTTCCGTTTCGGCGTGTTCGTCGAAATGCGCAAGTAACGGAGGCGTTTGTAGGCGTCGTTTTAGTTCTTGAAACGCTTCCTCCTGCGGCGTTTCCCACTTGAACTCGACGTCAGTCCTGGTAAGGTTAGTGAGTGGCTCGGCGATGCGGGCAAAGATTTTGACGAACCGCCTGTAGTAGGCGCACAGGCCGAGAAATCGACGCACGGCCTTCTTGTCGGCAGGTGGCGGGAACGTAGCGATGGCGGCTGTCTTCTGAGGGTCGGGGCGTACTCCGGACTTGCTTATCACGTGGCCCAAGAACAAGAGTTCCTCGTAGGCGAAGCGGCACATTTGAGGCTTCAGGGTAAGTCCGGAGGTCTTGATTGCTTGAAGGACAGCTTCAAGGCGCCGCAGGTGTTCGTCGAAGTTCGAGGAAAACACAACGACGTCGTCCAAGTACACAAGGCAAGTCTGCCACTTCAAGCCGGCCAGTACGGTATCCATAACGCGTTGGAAGGTCGCGGGGGCCGAGCAAAGACCAAAAGGACACTACCTTGAACTCGAACAGGCCGTCTGGAGTTATGAAAGCAGTTTTTTCTCGGTCTCTCTCGTCGACTTCGATTTGCCAGTAGCCTGTCTTGAGGTCCATCGACGAAAAGTACTTCGAGTTGTGGAGTCGATCCAGGGCGTCGTCTATCCGTGGGAGGGGGGTACACGTCCTTCTTCGTGATCTTGTTCAGGCGACGATAGTCGACACAGAAACGTAGCGTCCCGTCCTTCTTCTTCACCAACACCACGGGAGACGCCCAGGGACTCTTGGAGGGCTGGATTATGTCGTCACGTAGCATTTCGTCGACTTGCTTCTTTACGGCTTCGCGTTCTCGCGTCGAAATTCGATACGGGCTCTGACGGACTGGTCGGGCACTTTCTTCAGTTGTGATGCGATGTTTGGCGACAGGGGTCTGTCGAATTCTTGACGACGACGAGAAGCAGTCCTTGAATTGCAGGAGCAGATTTTTGAGCTGGTCTTGTTTCTGCTTTGGGAGGCTGGGGTTGACGTCGAAATCTGTTTCGGGAACTCGATTCGTCGAAAAATGGTCGGTAGTATCGGAGAGGGCGAAAGCATTGCTGGTGTGCACGAATTTCTCGATGTGGGCGACCGTCGTACCAATGTTGAGGTGCCTATATTCGTGGCTGAAGTTTGTCAGCAGCACCTTTGCTTTGCCGTCGCGCAACTCGGCGATGCCTCTTGCGACGCAAATCTGACGGTTCACAAGCAGGTGCTGATCGCCCTCGATGACGCCTTCAAGGTTAACGGGTATTTCGGCGCCGACGGAAATGACGACGCTGGAGAGAGGCGGAACGGTGACCTGCTCTTCTATTACATTCAATGCATAATTCTCCGGCGTCGTGTGGGGCGGCAGCGCTTTTTCTGAAGTCAGTGTTATCGACTCAGACCTCAGGTCGATGACGGCGCCGTGTTGACTTAGGAAGTCCATCCCCAGTATCACATCCCTGGAGCAGTGCTGCAGAATTAGAAAGCTGGCGGGATAAGTCCGGTTATTGATGGTGACTCTTGCTGTGCAAACACCGGCCGGCGTTATTAGATGACCCCCAGCGGTCCGGATTTCAGGGCCTTGCCAAGCAGTTTTCACTTTCTTCAACTTCGTCGCCAAAGGCCCACTGACGACGGAATAGTCGGCTCCAGTGTCGACGAGAGCGGTGACGTTGTGGCCGTCGAATATTACGTCGAGGTCGCTGGTTCGTCGTCGTGCGTTGCGGTTGGGTCGCGGCGTCGGATCACGGCTGCGTCGAAATGTTCCTCTGCTTCCATGTTGCGTCGTCACGTCTTCGTCGGCCCACGATGTTTCGTCAGCAGGGCTTCGTCTGCTTCGCGTCGTGTTCTGCAGGTTTCGTCGCGTTGTCGTCGTCGGAGGCCGCGGAGGATCTTCGGCATTTCGTCGTACAGCAACCGCACCTCCATCGGTTGCTGCCCTTAGTTTCCCGGATACGGGCTAGGCGACCGGCCCCGGTTTGGGCCAGTGTACTGCCCGCGGTGCGGTGACATGTAGCGGCCGGGCGACGGCGAGCGGGAAGGTCGTCGGGGTGTCCACTGTGTTCCGGTGATGTAGTCGTCGATGTCGCGAGGCCGTTCGCCTGGCTGCGGACGCGGCGCGTTGACGGCGAATCCGCGCAGCCCCATCTGTCGGTACTGGCAGCGGCGGTACGTGTGGCCGGCCTCCCCGCAGTGGTAGCAGAGCGGGCGGTTGTCAGGGGCGCGCCAAACGTCGGTCTTTCTCGGAGCGTTGTGCTGGCCGGCGGGTGGACGGTATGGCGTCGGTGGTGGTGGCGGCGCTGTCTGGCGGCGGAAATGCGGCGGTGCGGCCTCTTGACGTGGGCCTGGAGCGGGAACGTAGCGTCGGGCTGCAGCTGCGTAGCTCATGGCTTGCGGCTGGGGCCGTGGCGGTTCAGAGGTGCCCATCGAATGCTGGATTTCTTCTCGAACGATGTCTGCGATAGAGTCCACTTGCGGCTGTGGTGAGGGTAACAGCTTGCGCAGTTCCTCCCGCACGATCGCTCGGATCGTTTCGCGCAAGTCGTCGAGAGCATAAACGGCTGGGCTGTCTTGACTCGTTGGGCGATTGTACTGGCGGGTTCGCATTTCCAGCGTCTTCTCGATCGCTGTTGCTACCGACAGGAATTCCTGGACGGTCGGGGTCAGCGTGCCGGAACAGCCGCGTCATTTCTTCGACGAAGATCGCCACTTTCTCATTTGGTAGTTGCACCCGTGTCTCCAGCGAAGAAGCGGCCCTTTCCTTGCGGGCGACGCTCGTGAACGTGCCCAGGAATGCGCCGCGGAAGAGATCCCATGTTTGAAGTGCTGACTCGCGGTTTTCAAACCAGGTTCTTGCCGCGTCTTTCAAGTAGAAGTAGACGCGACGTAACTTCTCTTCCGTGTCCCAGTGGTTGAGGCTGGCCACTCGGTTGTACGTCTCCAGCCACGTCTCCGGGTCTTCAAAAGATGATCCACGGAAAGTCGGTGGCTCTCTTGGCTGCTGCATTACGACCGTTCCCGGGAGTTCGTGCAGTGGCTGTCATAGTTGTCGCAGTAGTGGTCGTGGCCTTGGACTTTCGAGTCTTATCCGGTAGGAGCCCGAACTCTGGAGGTAGCCCTTGTTCGCCTGCGGCTGGCTCGCTGCTCAGCGTTGGCGTCGATGTCCTTTTCACGGAGTGGGCTTGTCTCACGGCTGGATGGGGGCGTTCGGTACATGGACCGGGAAGCACCTCCACCAGATGTCACGTGGTCCTGACGTCGACGAAGGCAACAGTCAGCGGGTCAAAGAAGAAACTGTTTATTTGGCCGAACTTGTGGCCGTGAAACGTAAAGGCAGATTAGAGCAATACACAGGCACAGATAGCGGCGAACGGAGCGTCGGCCGTCGATCAACTCAACATTGTTGGAACGCGCCGGCTTTTATAAATCACGCGTCGAACATTCTAGCCTTATCTCTGGTCATCGCGCTGGCTCTCGAATAATCTTGGGTGTTCGCGTCTTGCGCGCAATCTTAACAAAATGACCTACTACAATCGTGAACCTTCTCGAAGACTGCAGGCGCGGTTTGTTCACAGTCTTTGTGGGCGTAAACCGAATACAGTAAAAGTGAAAGAAATGCGCGTGGCAATATATATATATATATATATATATATATATATATATATATATATATATATATATATATATATATATATGGAAGGAATGTCGGCAAGGAAGGGTTTGACGACGTATGTGACAATATTTTCACGTTATTCATGTCTTGACCAGCCAGACGTATTCGTCGATACCTGTTACCCTCCCATACAAATTTTAGTCGACCCCAAGTTTAGGAGCCGATCACTAGAGCACCCAGACGTAGGCGGCTAGATAGATAGATAGATAGATAGATAGATAGATAGATAGATAGATAGATAGATAGATAGATAGATAGATAGATAGATAGATAGATAGATAGATAGATAGATAGATAGATAGATAGAAACGCAAAAGTGCTTACAGTACGCAAAGAAATGCTTCGCATTTAAAAAACGCATGGTTCCATTCTCCGGCAACTCATGTGTCACATCGGTGGTTTCAGGCTAGCTTGAATAATTGGTAACAACGTTTGTACATCAGCTTCAAACTGATCAGAATGACAATCAACATAAAACAGGCAATCATCAAGAAATATAATGGCTTTTACCACCTTTGTTCCCAGTAATGTTTCAGTTAACTTCACAGCAAGATGGCCCAAAAACAGGTCACTAAGGCGGAGGGCAATGCAAGAGCCGATGGAAATACCCCGTTTATGTAAAGGCGGGGTATCGTTGGATAAAATGAAGGTTGATATAAAGTAACACTGGAAAAGTTCTAAAAAGTACCCGCTCGACAGTCCAGCCTCGTTCTGGAAGCCAATAGCAACGTGCCAATCAATGGCCTTTTCAACACAGAGCAACAGTTGATTATGAAGCACAAAATAAAATATATCATTTACGTCAATATCATTACGTCAATAGAAAAAAAATATGCAGACAGTTTTTCGTAGTTAAGTTTCACAAAATTACTAACTTCTTCCATTGATAATTAAGAATCAGTCACACTGAGGTAAAACATCACACTAGGCTTGTAAGAACAGCGCGACTGGTTTTGCAAGTGTCATGCTCAAAGGGGATAACTATGAAAGGCAGACCAACTTTGTGTGTTTTAGCCCCGAAAAATACTACTAGGAAATGACGCTTACTCTTCTGATACTCCTCGCCAATTTGTCCAAATTGAGACGGGTGCGACACTTCCGAGCCTCAGCCATTTTTTTGGAAGCAACACATTTCTGTGACTGTCAATGACAGTGTTTTCCCTGTCCTTTTCCTGTTCTTTAAAATGAATTACCAACGTGTCCAAACTGCCTCATTGGCCTCTTTACTCGTTCTCTCGCCCATCAAAGCTATTGCATTCCACACCGAGCAAATCGGCGCACGTGTTCTAGGAGCGAGGCGGAATATGAATAGGACAAAGAGAGCGCGTGCCGGTTCCTGATGATGACAGCTTTCAGAAACACCAGACACATTACGCCAGGCTTAAACAGCTCAATTGTAAAACGACTGCAATAGCATTTTCTCGCTGATGGCAGTCATGTCGTGACATACGCGACATTCATCTCATGCGATTTTTCGTGTCTCAATTTAGAGTTTATGCTTTATGTATCAGTTCGTAATACACACATGGTGCTTTTGTTATACGCCACATTAAGGAAACAACCACGACGTCTTTACGACGTGCGCATCACCCGATTTGTCGAATTAACGCCATCATACTGCCGCAGAGACTGCTTTCAATAATCTTTCTACCTAGGTAACCAGCGAGCCGCTATATCAGCGTCTACAATGTCGCACGCCAGCGCGCTTCCTGTGGCACCGCGATGCGTGCTCCTCGTGCACGGGCTCGAGACGGTGGGCTGACCTGCGAGGCGACAGTGAAGTGTGTTCGTGAAGAGACACTTGTGTGGAACGCTTTAGCGGACTCTTTCATTTATTTCACCTATTGCTGGGCACAAGTTCGCCCATAATAAAACTAGTGTTTGTGTGACCCCTCTTGCAATATGTTACAATATGCATGACATGTGTGAAATATCTATAATGCTACATACGTAATGACCTATCATTCCTGATCAATATTCCATCAAGTCATGTTGTGCAAATCGTAAGATGTACTAAGCTAACGACACAACCACTAGTCCAGCAAAATGTAGGAAATTCAGTAGATAGATAGATAGATAGATAGATAGATAGATAGATAGATAGATAGATAGATAGATAGATAGATAGATAGATAGATAGATAGATAGATGGATAGATAGATAGATAGATAGATTCAGTCAATGTCGCTTCGCTTCAACAAGCAATGCATGATGCTTAAATGCTACAGGAGAAACCATATTGTCACGTTGTCGTGACGTCGACGAAGGCAACAGTCGGCGCGTCAAAGAAGAAGCTATTTATTTGGCCGAACTTGTGGCCGTCAAACGTAAAGTCAGATTACAGCAATACGCACTGGCACAGATAGCGGCGAACGGAGCGTCGGCCGTCGATCAACTGACAAGCGGTGAAGCGCGTGGGCATTTATACGCGTGTCATCGAATATTCCAGCCTTATCACTGGTTGTCGCGAAAGCTCTGGAATAAGCTCGCGTGTTCGCGTCTTGCGCGCAATCTTAACACAACAATCTACAATAAACGCGAAGCCTCTAGAAAAATGAGGCGCGGTTAGCGCTGAGCATTGCTTACAGTCTTTGTGGGCGAAAACCGAATAGAGCAAAGTGAAAAATAAGAAACACGCGTGGCAATATATTAGTGAGCGTGAAACCTTATGCATATAGGATTAGAGCCTAGCGCATAGAAATTGCAAAGCAGGAACGCTGGAAGAGTATATTTAACTAAAGTTATCTGATTCAACGAAGAAATGGTATTATTGGTAAAATAATTAATTCTTCTCAATTATTTCACATTTGTGTGGATGCGCGTGAAATCATTCAATTGTACCAAAAGGTTACACTAATAACTAATTAACGTTCATTGCCCACATTTGATACATTTGCTCCTCCTCATTTCCAAAACTGTGCTTTCTAAGGCGAAACTTAGATGTGCGCGAGTAAGCTTTAACTTCTTGCACAGAAAGCGTAGTTTTATTGCGATAGCAATTATATGGACACTCTCGGCTGATTTTTGCCGTCGCCGTCATGGCCCGGATATGCATATGTTTGTGTATGTATAAAAAAGGCACAAAGAACAAATTCCAAGGCACCCGATTGTGGATTCGAACCAGCGACCCCTCGCTCCGCAGCGCTCTGAGTTAGACCACTGAGCCACCCGCCATCCATGCGCCGCCATAGTAACCGGAAGCTATGTATAGACACCATTTACAGCTGGCGGTATGCAGATCTCGCAGGAGCTTGAGCGTGTTTTCTATCACGCAACGCTCCTACATTTTCTTTCAATTTGAAAACTGCCCTTGAGACGTGCACGAAAAAGGGGCCCCTCTCTGTACCCACTCGTGATGTATAACAAAAATGAAAAACAACACAGCCCACACTAGAGGTGTACTTCGGGCTCCGGGTAGCCCGAAAGCCCGAGCCCGGCCCGGCCCGCGGGCCGGGTTCGGGTAAGCCGGCGTCTTCTGACCTCGGGCCCGGGCCGGGCTCGGGCTATATTTTTAATCGGGTGGGCCGGGGCAGATGCAAAGCCCGATTCAAACTTACAACGTAATATTTCTTCGCTTTCGGAAGAGAGCGTACAAAATTGTGGAAAGTAGCCTGCTTTCTCAGAAAAGCAATGCTTAGAATTATTGGCACTAATTTGCGCGAGACAAACTGGGATGAAGAAGGGAACACACGGACAAGCGCAATTATTAATTATTAGAATTATTTAATCAGTAGAGCGGCAATAGCAATAATTTATCGTTCACACAAGACGAGCTTCATTATCTATCGATGTAATCGTCCTCCTGCCCTGCATCTGAGGTACTAAACTCCAGGAAGAACAAGCAGCCTAAATATTCCAAGCTTGCTAGCTTACGAAAAAGATATTGACAATTCCTGCTACCAGAGTGAGAAGCAAACGGAAGTTTAGTCTGGCTGGATAAGTGATGCAGGAGGGCCGCACTTCACTAAGCCCGAATCGTTGGGTAGCTTGTTATATATACACAACTTCTAATTTGTGTGTATAGTGACTGTCATGATGTGTCAGTTGCTTATGTTTTGCTCTGATATGTTGAATAATATGCCACATTATCGGAAATAGATATCTAGTATCCACAGCGAAATTTCATAAGATTGGGCTGGACCGGGCCGGGCCGTGGGTCGGGCCCTGAACTTTTGTTTTTGTACGCCGGGCCGGGCCGGGCCCGGCTGCAGCCCTTTAGCGTCGGGCTCGGGCGGGCCTCCGACGCTGTTAGCAGGCCCGGGCCGGGCTCGGGCTCAAAAATGCGGCCCGTGCACAGCTCTAGCCCACACCTTGCTTGAGACGCCACCGCACGACGAGAGACGCAGAGGGGTCATTCCGCGCGCCGTACTATAAAAGGAAGATATATCTACGAGCGTCGGGTTCTCCGTTGTCGAGACTCGCCGGGCGTTGCTTTAACACAAAGGCGTAACAACTGTGATAGCTGTTAGTTCACGCTTGTCGTGTGTATACCTGCGGGTCCTTTTCGAGCGTCCTTCTTAGTGCTTCCGCTGGAAGCTGCAAGTATCGAGCTGCTCTTCGATCTTCATGTGACATTTGAAATTTTTTTTAATGAATTTCAATCGGAAATTAAAGTACCCAACGCTCCTACCGAAACCGCTCATAAGAAAGAGAAAATACCGTCTTCATGTGATGCAGAAAGCGACCAGATTCTTGCAGAATAAATACATAAAATTAGAACTTAATCAACACACCAATGAAATTTTATCACACCCTACTTCAAGATCGCTGAAGAATGTCCGGCTTCTTGTTCATGCAGAACCTTTTAACACATAAACTAAACATGCCACATCACTAAATACTTAAGCAGCTATTATTTAGAGAAACAGACCACACAGTAAGTCATTTGCTTGAACCAATTTTCGCAAAAACTGAAACACTTAACGAGAGTTCCTGGGGTTATTTACGTGTCTTCCAGTTTTGTTAAAGCTCTAGAAAAGTATGCTCGTGAACGTGTGCTGTGTATATACGTATATTTTGTTTTATCCATAGCAACATCTTGTACTACATTGAGGAGAGCTATAAGGTGGGCTAGTTGGTGTTGGTTCATCTTCAATGGGCGCTTAGTGAACACAAATCAAGTGTTGCGCTCGTTGCCTTATGTCCTGTACTTTTTCGTTTATGTCGTTTGTGTTCATGAAGTGCCCCATTGAAGAGGAATCTTGTACTACCGTTTCTTGTGCCACAATAAATGCATTTTCAGAAGGAAAAAAGTGGAAAGATTGAGGGCTCGTTTTTCTTTGTTAGACAAAATAATAATGAGAAATAAAAGGCAATAATTTATTGTCAGCTATCCTACGGCCCTTCCTGCTTGAGCCTAGACTTCTCCCAGCAGTATATTGAAATAAATAAATAATATGAGCTGCTAAACTCAATACAACGTTTTCTACGGTTGAAAAAATGAAGTGTAAATTTAAAGGCTCGTTTTCTTTGTTAGACACAATATTGATCAGAAGTAACAAACAACGATGCCAAGGAAAGTATAAGGAATGTTATTAGAAGTAACTGTAATGTAATTGTGAAGAAAAAAAAGTGGAAGAAAAGATAATGTGCCTCTGGCGGGGACCGAACCTGCGACCTTCGAAATACGCATGCGAAGCTCTACCACTGAGCTATAGTGGCAGTCATCCCTCTGTCCACTTGAGAGGATATATATATATATATATATATATATATATATATAAAATATATATATCTAAATATAAAATATATATATATATATATATATATATTTACGTGGGAGCGTAAGTCAGTGCCGCAGTTGCCATTATGGCGAGAGTGGAACACTCTTTCTGCCTGTTGGCGTCACGTAGCACGTGATCGTATTACGAGCTGGCAGCTGACTAATACTTTCCTTGGCATCATTCTCTGTTAGTCTTGATTAATATTGTATTCTACGGTGTAATACAAAATGTATGAGAAGTACAGTGGTAAAAATTAACACTTCTGCCGACCCCTTTCGAATTGAACCTGACTGCTCCTGACTATGTATTAAGGCGAAAGCCTTTAATGTCTCATACTCACGTCCGTCCGTCCGGTGTCCGTCCGGCGTCCGTCCGTCCGTCCACGCCCCCCACTGCGCATGCGCCAACCCATTAAAAAAAGTAGAAATAAAAAACCTCATCTCCACCTCTCTCTCCTCTAGGCATCCCCTCCCCGCGGAGGCCACACCCTCACTGCGCATGCGCGTCCCCTCCCTCTCTCTCCTCCTACGCTCCCCCCTTTCTCCCCTCCTACGCTCCCCCCTCTCTCCACTAATCATCCCTGCCCGCGGCGTGTACACCCCCACTGCGCATGCGCGTCTTCCCCTCTCCTACGCTCCCCACTCTCTCGCCTCGCGATGCCGACGCAGGCAGCGTCTGCTAGCGAGTTTCTTGGTTGAAAAAACCGACTGCTCGCGCTGCACAACCGTTCAGTGGACACCCCGTATATATGGCAATGAATCTTGACCTGCAAGGTGGTGCCGGTGGGAGATTTCTCCTGTGCGTTGTCGAACGATAAAAAATTCGCAGCGTGCTCGTTAACTAAATGGACTGCGGGTCTCTGTGTCCAGTCCGAGTCTTCTGTCTCTCATTGCCCATTAGCAGCGATTGGGATGTTCCAGTAGGAAACACCGGTCCATCGCTGCGTGCTTTACGCATCCCCAGTTTTCTCTCCTGCGCAACGCTGCGATGAGCGCCAGCGTCAACGCCGCCGCCGGTGTAAGCGTTAGCGCCCGCTGCTTCGCATCTACACATGGTTCCCTTTAGCGGGAGCTGGTGTAATCTGTAAGGCGAAAGCCTTTAATGTCTCATGCTGACGTCCGTCCGGTGTCCGTCCGGTGTCTATCCGACCTCCGTCCGGCGTCCGTCCGTTCGTCTGTTCGTCCGTCCGTCCGTCCGTCCGTCCATCCGAGCTCTGGCACGGAGCCAGGTGGCCGCCGGGATGCGCAGACGGACGCCGGTCGCGTCGGACTCTATAGCGCTCGCGCTTTGCTTGCGTAGCGTCGCTGTGCCCAGAGTTCGCAGTCATTCTGACCGACGCCGTCTCAATGGACCCAGGCGTTCACGGAATACACTTTCCAATTTACAAAGGGTCCGTCAATTTAAGAGCTGGAACGCGGATGGCGTTTGCACGATGCGCAAAGCGCGAGAAAATACTAACGCATGCGAACGGAGGAAGATGAGTATCGCGTCTCGCTGCGATTCGCGGTAAAAAAATTAAAGAAGAAAACACGCACCCATTCGGTTTGTGTCTTATCCCACTGAGAGTGTAAAAGAAAAAAGACATGGCATAATCAGTGGAATGGCCACACGCTTTCGCCGAACACACTTTGGAATGTACAAAGTGTCCTTCAATTTTTTTTAAATGGTATTGTTGTTTGATTTCCCTAATCAGTGTGCTTTCTTGAATACACAATTTTTGTGTTTTTCTGGCTATGCATAACTAACATCTTCAGGCTTTCTTACAGTAATATGGCATACCATACTCAAATAATAAATAAACAATTGATGAATGGCGTACGCGAATGCAGCCCCTATAAATTATTTGAAGTAAACAATGCGCTGCTATGTTGAAGGTTTTGGTAATCGAGCAGAGTCTACAATTCACCATTTTTTGCAAGCTATGCTTAGTTGAGATATGAAAAGTACTTGCTTCGTATGAAACCAAAGTCTTACATTATAAAAACTAGAGGGCAATCTGGCTCTGGGATCGTTTAACCGTCATGAGAAAGAAGGGAGCTGCAGGCTTCGGACCGAATTGCATAAGCTAGTAAACGGTTTACAAGTCTTTTCCTGTAGCTTCAGTTTCGCTATACGTGCAGCAGCAGTATCCTGAGAGCAGTACGTCATTTGCGCTCTGGTGAACGTAAGGCGTGAGCAAAAGTGTGCAGACCACGGGATCGCGTGGCCGAATGCATCGACGCGCCATCTAGCGACGGTGACGCCTGCTGCGGTGCGCATGCGCGTCCCGTCGTATCAGTTGACCTCTCATGCCGCTCTGTCTGACGCGGTTACGGCGCTCGTAGCCAAAACGACAACTGTGTGTCGCTTTCTTTGTTCCATAGAATCTGTGCCGTTCTTTTACGTAGCGGCTGCGACGTGGACGGTTCAAGCGCCGGACTCGCGTCGTTTTCCGCACCGCTTGATCAGCCGAAGTGAGCATAGCTAGCATCGCACAACCTGATGAAGCCAAGCACACAAAATAGAGTACCTCGGGTGGGCTTCGATGTCACACACATTAATCACTAATAATTATAATTAGTGTTAACGCTAATTACATTTAATTTAGCATAATGATACTCGACTCGGTCAGGAGTAATTAGTATATTCCTGAGCTTGGATTCTCTGAGCTCACAATAATTCAATTTCAATTACTTTAATTGGCTTTCATGAGATATCGCTTAATACGACCTAATTATGATCCGATTAGTTTGATGATGCCATGATCAACCACGCTTAATCCGATTTATTTATACTTACCTCGGCGCTGCCTAATTAGCTTAGTTATGCATAATTAGCGTAATTATGTCACGTGAAACTCCAGTATTTAGGGTGTGTTTGGTTAGATATCAGGCTAATTAATCAGACATAAGTTAGTATTCACCTTAACTAACACTAATTAGACATAAATGAGCTTAATTAGTTTGGAGTCGATAAGGCGTAATTAGTATCTTCCTGGGCTTGGGTTCTCTGGACTCATGGGGAAGTCCACTTGTATTAATCGGCCGCGGTTAGGTTTGCCTTATTTAGGCTAATTTCGCTCATCTAAATTAAGAGATAGCATGATAAACTATGCTTAATACTTACCTCGACTCATCTGGGCTCATCTAAGCTTAACTTCGCTTTACATGAAAACAGCAAGCTGGACTAGGCTTAATTAAACCTACTTACACCTGACTTTATTAGATGATATCGTGCTCAACTATGTTTGATTAGTTTCGGCTATACTTACTTTGACTTAACTATAGGCTGATTTAGTTTACCTTACCTTAACGCGACAAAGGCAAACTGGGCTGAGAAAACTTAATTTTGTGTGCTTCATCAGTTATGCGATGCTAGCTATGCTTAGTTCGGCTAATCAACTGGTGTAAAAAACGACGCGAGCCCGGCGCTTGAACCGGCCCCGTCGCAGCCGCTACGTAAAGGAACGGCACAGATTCCTGTGGAGCAAAGAAAGCGACACCCAGTTGTCGTTTTGGCTACGAGCGCCGTAACCGCGTCAGACAGAGCGGCATGAGAGGCCAACTGATACGACGGGACGGGCATGCGCACCGCAGCAGGCGTCACGTCGCTAGATGGCGCGTCGATGCATTCGGCCACGTGATCCCGTGGTCTGCACACTTTTGCTCACGCCTGTACGTGTTAAGGCGCGGCGCGAAGCACCGAAGCGGTGCCTTGTTGAAAATGGCTGGAGCGTATCTTGGTTTTTTGCGTCGTTGTGGCTGTACAGGTTGTATTTGACAGTTTTCGCTTATTGTCCTTCCCCTTGCGCCCAGCACAGATGCAGCGTCCCGAGGCATTGCAGGAAACAACATAGATTTCTATCTTCACAGCTAAAGCTTTTATGAGATCGCAACAAGAGCCAATTTTGGGAGCGTAGTTGTCTGCCCTCACCGCTGCCGCCTGTGTGCGCAACCGCTATCGCGCACAGGAAGAAAAAAAAACGTTTTAGTCTGTCTGGTGCTTCGCCATACGCAAAATGCTTCGCGTGTACCGGAATACCGGGAAGGAACTGTGCATGTGCGCAGTCGGAATCGCCGCACCGCCGAAGGCAGTTGCCGTCCACCTCGAATCTATCAAGTGGCCGTCGTATGCTCTGTGCTCGTCAGCCTCGAATTGATTCTTCTCATGCCCTTAAGGACAATAAAGTTTTGCATCCATCCATCCATGCCCTTAAGGTTCGAGAGCAAAAAGATTCGTGTTGATTCGGCAACGCTTCCCAAACGATACTTGAGTGTAGCCATACTCAAATAATCAAGACTTAGCGAGGGGTGATGGGCGTTTCCGGAATCTTGGAGGACCTAGGTCACTTGTGTTTGTTAGTAATTTTCTATCCTGCATAGCTGGCGCTGCTTGACGTAGCGGCAGCTATTGCACACGCTATCCAACCGCACGTTACACCTTTGGAATACCCGAATACCGAAAACACTAAAGATATCCAGGATCGAACGCGATCGGAACCCAGGCCGTCTGCGTGACAGTCGAGTATTGCACCGCAGAGCCACGCTAGTGTTTGAAACTCCCAGGTAAAATACCCTGTAGAGGCGTCAAGGCGGGCAATGAACAGGACTATTATATTGCTGTAGAAAAGTGAATTAAATAACATGCATCACACAGTGTGCAATGCGTAAAGAGTGGATGGCCTAAAGCTTCCCACCCATACAAATGGCGCAGCCATAATATTTCGTCATCAGAGACTGCATCAACAAAGTGCACAGAATGTCTTCCAAATTGCAACGGGTACCTCGCTTACCAGCAGAATGAAGAATAATGGTTTAGTGGGTGCTTTCCAAGGAGAATCCTCCTTGGTGTTTCCATACTTCACAAAAGTAACGGCATGAAGCGACCCGGGGTACAAATGATCATTCAATTGTGCAAAGTGTGGTGGACATATGAACACCGAACACTTGTTGGGGGGTTTGCGTGATCCAGGCATTCTACGAGAGGGACAAGAACAAGTGGGACGACGTTATTAGAAGCAGTTGCCTGTAGGACCAGGCCCGCTAAGCGGCGGATAGCCTATGGCTCTCCGCCCCGACGAGCTAGGTGCCCTCGACACCTTGATGAACAGTCGGGTGTCCTTCAGGATCTTTTCAACACAGTTTGTTAAACGACAAATCTGGAACAGAATTGCAGAGAAATCCATTCATACACCATGTTGCTTGAATTTGTGCAGGCTTCACCTCAGTCTTACGGTCAATCAAGGTTTCTGGAACTTTGCGGTCATGTAAAGATTACACACAGAAGAATGAGGAGGAAAACTTTAATTCGATATAACTTCACATAACTCTGTTTAAAGCTCGGTAAACAAGCGCCGCGAAGCTCAAGGGCGAAGTTCATACGAATCAGTTCAGAAGCCTGTACTTCCCATCATTCTCATGATGGTTGAAGCAGTGCTCAAGAAGCCCCTCACAGATTATAGCACGAGATTTATCTAGTTTTAGAGCGCATCTCCAAGGCACCCGTGCCTGCGTTGAGCGGAGGCGTCGTAACCGATAGACATAAAAATGAAACAAGACAAAAAAATCCAGGATCGCATGGCATTTCAACCCTGGCCCCCTGCGTGACAGTCGAGTATTCTACCATATAAGCCCTCTTGTAATTGAAACCCATTTGCAAAAAGACCCTCTAAAGGCATCATGTCGGGTAAGGAATTGCGTTAACCTTGGTAGTATGACGTGGCAGAAGAGTAAAATAAACCCCAGGGGTCACACAATGCTAATTGCGCAACGAGTGTCTGGTTTAAAACTTCCCACCCCGTGCAAAGTGTTCAGCCATAATTCTTCAACGTTATCAGCCATATGTAGCATCGGAAAAGTGCACTCTAAGCCGCAAAGGGCGAAAACGGGGCCTGTAGTTCGTCCTTTTGGGGGGTAACTGCATTGCCACAACCATTACTCCCCAAAGGATGAACGATTCGTCCTTTAGGGAGTAACTGTGAGGGGACGATCTGTTAGTCCTCAGTAGCTTTGAGGGACGAAATGCTGGGGTGTAAAGTTACCCCTTTGTGGGAGTAACTGATTTCTTCCTCTCTTTGGCTGGTAACTGCGTAGGGACGTACTGTTACCCCTGATGAGACTAACAGTTGCTCCTTCTCGATAAAAAAAGATCGATTTCTTACAGTTTCTGGTTGAATTACCGAAAATTTGGAGGTTGACATAAGCATTTCATGACATATACAATCAATACGGAGAAGTAAATTCAGAAGTAAACTACAGCAAATTCACAACCAACGCACAGGATTCGAACTCGCGACCATTTAATCAGCAGCCGCGTACGCTAACCACTACACCATACCCCAGTACATAGCAGAGTGAAAATTACAGGGGTTATATATGTAGGCACCGTTTGGACAGTGCGCATTCTGGCATGTTCGTCAGAGTGGCAAGATTCCTTATATTAGGCTTCAGCCATCAGTGTTTCGCAAGCGACCATTCGGTTTTGCCGTTCGTGAAAATGTAAAATGTACTGGACTGGTTTTTCTGCGAGCGTACTTCGAGTGAACTTGAGCGCTTGAATAATGTATGTACATATAAACGTTCCCATATATGCTCATGTCGCTGTGTCAAGCTTGGTTGCTGCTCAGTGTACAGAACGCTGTTGGTTATATCGTTCAGCGAAAATGTCTGTTTATTGTCAGAAAAACAAAATCCTCTAAAGAAACAACCAAGTTTATTGAACGACTCGTGCCAATTCTGCAGCATCGTGCGTACACATAATTTAAACAACTTTGTTGAATACAGAAGATTGGATGGCTTCCCTGCATCCTAGGAGAGGCAATGAAAAGTGCAATGTTTTATTCGAATGGATGCTGTCTAGCTGACTTCAGGAAGTGCAAGAGCACCATCGACAGCTGCTGAGAGCGTCTTCGTAGCTGCAAGATGTTGAAGACGTTTCTCAGGAGGCGTAACGCTCTCATTCATTGACTCCCTGAAAAAGTAAATGCAGAAGCGTTCATTATTTCCGGCAGAACTGTGCGTGCACTTGTAGCTACGTCACAAAGCGTCTATTAGAAATGCCGCATGCCTAAAAATTAGACAAAAACTGCTCTTTCACTGAACCTGTCATAATGCAATCGAACAGTTCAAAATGTGTTATGAAGCTCAAGAAACCCGTTCTGCATTTTAACGTTTCAAGCTTTCACAGGGAAGGCTTGTGCGCCCACTTATTTATCAATAAAACTTGCGCTTCATTTGAGAGATAGAAAAACTATATAATTCTTAGCATCGCTACAAATGAGCAAAGTCGCCGATGCGGTCGGCGACTGCCTGTGTTAGTGGTGCTAATCCTTTAGCAAGGCATGCAATTTTATCAGCCAATCTTCCCAAATGACTTGTTTACCTTGCAGTAGAAGACATTGAGCGGAGTTTACGTGAATGTTCTTTCAGAAAGCCGCCAAAACTTCTGATAAACAACGCTTATTTGTGGAGTGCTGACAAAAAAAATTGAACAGCTGTACTTGCTGCAGCTAATGTAGAGCCCTCTCCGAGTTTACCATGTTTAGATGGCCCAGCCATCATGTTTGTAGTTCTATAGCAGGTGGAACAGCACTCACGTCATTAGCCATGATTGTTTTGTTGGCGAAGAACGTGAATGTTAAATAAGCGGTCAGCATTACATATCAACAGCCCAGAGCTGAAACCACGCCGAGTGACCGCAGCCTTGTTTACACTCACCTTTTAGGCGATATCCAGTCGGCACGTAGCATTTCGATGGCGTAGCACTTTATTCCAGTAGCGGACCACGTTTAATACAGTGCGAACATCCAGTGCACCACAAGGGACAGCAATCGCTACCACGAAACGAGAACACATCCACAACACACCGCTACACCATTGAGGGTTAGCTTGCCGCGCTATGACGAAAACACCACCCCGCGCATGGATACAGCTTGGGCGCGTGCACATTTTTTTGTGTGTGTGGGAGCTTTCTTACATTTGCTTATTATTATGCCATATAAACGATACTACCTTACCCCTGCCGTAGTTGTCATGGCCGTTTACACTAAAACAAACAGTTAACAGTTGATTTCTTTAGCGGACTATTTGCTTACGCGCACGCTGACCATTCGTTCGAGGCCGCCATTGCGCGGGAAATTTCCATGGGAGTAAACAAATCTCCCTATGGTCCAACAGTTCCTCCCTCATTTTGCACACGGCACCCTCGTCTTGCAGTTAATCCCCCCCGCGGGCTAACTGTTCGTTGCGGGGACGAATTGCACCACTTACTCTCATTTCCCTCCGTTGCGGCTTAGAGTGTGCGCATAATATCTTACAGATATGTAGGGGGTACCTCGCTTATCCGCAGCAAGACGAATAGCGTAGTCGGTGCTTCCTTACGTCAACAAAATTATGATTTATGGCGTAGTGGGTGCCTTGTATGTGCACTTGTATTAGTTGTTCCAAGAGAGTTTAAAACAAACTTTGGAAAGGCCGCTCGCCGAGCTTTCGCTTGGACAGCGCGGCGCGGTCCGTGCAGGCCTGGCGTTTTAGTACGCAGCTATTAAGTGTCCATTCCTGCGTTGAGCCGACGCAAGGCACGCGTTGATTATTGCTATAGAGGCCGGCGTTTAGGCACTAAAAAAGCGCGTTTTAGGCGCCATAAATAGGCAGGTAAAACACCAGTTTAGGCCTCCAAAATCGTAAATGTAGGCACAATAAATTTTTACATAAATTCAAATAATTTCAAACAAAGACGGGCGCGACCTGTATCTACGACACAAAGCAGAAAATGTTATTGTTTATGATAGCACAAAGGCGCCAACGGTTGAATATAGCAATGCCTATATTGTCTAGCGTGGTGAGTCAAGTGCCCACCGTCGAATGAACACATTCCTGGGCCTCTTTCTTTTTGGCATGGCTGAGAAGGGAAGCACAGGAGCAGATAGCCAGACCTCTAAAACACCAGAAGGGAGGGATGCCTCGTATTAGCCGGGTCGAACCGCATAGGGTCAATTTCTCTCCTGTCGGTGAAAACCTTAAAGGGCCCCTCACCAGGTTTGAGCATTTTGAGCTGACAAGTGTAATTAATTAATTAATTTACAAGTGTAAATCATGTGGGTCCCTGGGTGGGAGTGTATCCCCGGGAATGAGCGCATTAATGCGCATGCCCGAGGTAATTTCATCCAGACCCTGGATGAGCGCTCACTCAAAACCGTGAAAAAACCAGATTAGAGAATCTGCACTTATCATCAGATTACGTCCTATTACAGGAACTGAAGACAAGATTCACCTGCCCCTCACTACTACCTTACTCCAGACGAAAACATTTATTTCCCCTATCTGGCACATCTATTTTACCCCGCTCTCCATCAACCACATTGCACCACCTGCGTGGTGCCCCGGGCGGATCTTTTCCACTGTCTGTGGAGCTTCCCAAAGCCCCTGGCGTTGGACCCTATTTCCAAACTTTCCCTTTCTTCGTGGGAAGCCGCTCTTCGGGCCACTGGCTCAGAGTACTAGCTGAGGCTGATGGACCGGGCCTGCCTCGACATGTCGGCCAGGGGGCTCTCGGAACGTCTAGGGGCTCAACCACGTTTACCTTTATTAATTCTAATAAAGCTGTATCTATCAATCTTGCGTTCTGCGGCGTTGCCGTTGGCGTCGGTGTCGGCTTAAATCATAGCGCGAATCAGGACGAAAGAGAGCGAACGCGGACTCTGTTGATGATACGAGCCACAGGCCTCTAACCTCACTTTCATGCTCTGTTCATGCTCACTTTCATGCTCACTTTCATGCTCACTTTCATGTTTCATGCTCACTTTCATGCTCGAGGTGCCGCACGCTGGCACCTCGGTTGGAGCTCGTGCACATACAGGGTCGGCACGTGCACTGCGGCTGGCTTCGGTTTTCATAACGGTGCTGTTGGCGTGTGGCTTTGTTCGCGACGCCTCCAATGCACAGAATGGTGTGCGTAGCACACGAGTACTGGCAGCTTATGTGGCATTATGTTATGAACGTTACAATGCTACGACTATGAAAAGCCAGAACTTCAAAGACAGTTGGCGTTGCCCCAACACGAAGCTGCGCTCAGAATTGGCATTTAGTAGTATCGTAAGTTTAGATAAATTTTTTTTACAGCATAAACCTTTCTGGCAGAACCACTGAATGTTCTATGGACTCTCATACCTTGAAAAAAAAAGTGTAGGGCAGGGCTTGATGGAGACCACTGATGTCGCGAGGCTTTTAATATTGCTTTCTGTCTCCTGCTTTACTGCGGGATTGCGGACAACCCTTGCAGAAGGGCTGTACTAAACAGCGCCTTTTTTGTTACTGTCGAGGAAAATTGCACGCAGGTTGGTGGTCGTCGAGAAAAAACAAGACTAACCATGGGAATCACCTGCGTTTATTTGTAAATTAGTTTATTTAGAATATGCTTATAGCCACAGGGACATCACTGAGAGGAATGACACAACTTTTTTACACATTTGCGGCTGCGAGGCTCCCAGTACTGGTGACGCGTGTTCAAGGTGATGAAGGTGGTCTGATGGTTTCATTCCGATGTCGCCGTTGGTGCGGCTAAGTAAAATGCATGTTGGTACACCAGCGGGGTTCCTAAAGGTTGTATTATGATCGAAGCGTGTAGAGACGTAGCATTGTGCCTAAAAAAGGAAGAGTTTCACAATACGAAAAGTGACTAAAACACCGAAGTTATCAAAATAATAAATATACATTCTGCTCTCGTATTGTAGGCTCGTCTTACACAACAAATACCGTGTACAAAACATGTGTATAGCAGTGCTCTATCCGAGCAACCCCCCTAATAGGCCAGAAAGAAGACCCTTTGGCTTTGTTTTTTCTTTTGATTTGTCTTCTGGTTTGGCTTCAGGTTCCTGCACCGATTCCACCACAACGTCAGGCTGTTTTGTGGTAGTTGTAGAAACCTCATTATTAGAAGTAGTCTGAGACCCTGAATTCTTTTGGTCGGACGTCTCCGTTGTTGTGTCCGGTGCAAGCAGCCCTCCTAGCAAGCCAGAAAGAAGTCCCTTTGGCTTCGCTAGTTCTTTTGAGTTGTCTGACGCGGGCTCCGCCTCTTCTGGTGATTCTACCGCAACATCAGGTGATTTAGTCGTTGTAGTTGTAATCTGTTCAGTTGATGTGGACTGAGACCCTGACTCATCTTTGTCGGATGCCTTGGTTGCTGTTTCTGGTGCAAAAATTCCTCCTATCAAGCCAGAAAGAAGTCCCTTTTGGCTTTGGCTGGTTCTTTTGAGTTGTCCGTCTCGGGCTCCGCCTCTTCTGGTGATTCAACCGCATTATCAGGTAGATTAGTCGTTGTAGTAGCAATCTGTTCAGAAGATGTGGACTGCGATTTTGACTCGTCTTGGTGGGATGTCTTGGTTGTGGTATCAGGTGGGATAAGCCCTCCTAGCAAGCCAGAAAGAAGTCCCTTCGGCTTTGCTGGTTCTTTTGAGTTGTCTGACTCGGGCTCCGCCTCTTCTGGTGATTCTACCGCAACATCAGGTGATTTAGTCGTTGTAGTTGTAATCTGTTCAGTTGATGTGGACTGAGACCCTGACTCATCTTTGTCGGATGCCTTGGTTGCTGTTTCTGGTGCAAAAATTCCTCCTATCAAGCCAGAAAGAAGTCCCTTCGGCTTTGCTGGTTCTTTTGAGTTGTCTGACTCGGGCTCCGCCTCTTGTGATGATTCAGCTACTACATCAGGTGGCTTAGTCGTAGTAGTAGCAATCTGTTCAGAAGATGTGGACTGAGACTCTGACTCATCTTGGTGGGTTGTCTTGGTTGTGGTATCAGGTGAGGTAAGCCCTCCTAGCAAGCCAGAAAGAAGTCCCTTTGGCTTTGCTGGTTCTTTTGAGTTGCTTGTCTCTGTCTCCACCTCCTGTGGTGATTCAGCTACTACATCAGGTGGTTTAGTCGTCGTAGTAGCAATCTGTTCAGAAGGTGTAGACTGAGACTCTGACTCGTCTTGGTGGGGTGTCTTGGCTGCGGCGTCCGGTGTTAGAAGCCCTCCTAGCAAGCCAGAAAGAAGTCCCTTTGGTTTCGTTGACTCTTTTGATGTGTCGTCTTCGACACCGCATTCGCTCTGAAGGTTCCCTTTGTCATTCGCCACACAAAAGGAAGTCTGGTTACGATGAGTGTCATGTTGTTGCTCAGGCAGTGACATCAATTGGGACTGCTGATCCTGCGCCTGCGGCTTTTGTTGTACCTGTATTTACATTCACAGCCTGTTCTATTTTTGATTTAGTAAAGCACTGTTTTTGCTCATGTAGAACAACAGCAAAAGTCGGAAATCTCTATTGTACAGACAGTTCTCATGGAAGATAGCGAGCTATCTCGCTTTTCGGAGAAAAGAATTAAACAACTGCAGATGAAGACCCCTAGTAAAGAAAGGGGAGTAAATGATGTCTTCTGTAAACGATTGTGCTATTTTCGGCTGCTGGAAGTTCCAGTGGAGAGCCCATCAGCCTCCCCATGTATAGTGCACACTAACATCACCGATCGCCTTTTCTTTTTAAACGCAGATAAAGCCGTCGCCATGTTCATTCAAACTGCTGCTTATTCAGGACTGCGGTAGTGCACAAGCGACATGCTTTTCTGCGTGCTGCGTACAGCCAGCTCTCATACACCTTCATCTCTGACTGCAGTGGCGTATTTACTGTTTGGTTTGAAAGAGGCGATCATGTATGCTATACATCGGGTTTTTTTCCTTAATGGCTCTTTGGAAATTGGTGCTGAAGATAAATGTAGTGAAAATATTCCTGTGCGTGGTTGAGAGTAAAGTACCAACGTTCCAGTTGTGTTCGTGTTCATTAATCTCACAGAGCTTCAAGTACCAATGACACAACTTCATTTCTTGATAGCCCTTCTCGGGCTAGGTAAATATTGAAAATCGGTGGTTTCGCCATGCCTTTTGTAAGTCGTTTGTACCACTTAAGCAGTGCATTGTTATCCACTGTGTCAAAATTTCAGTATTCCTGCAAATCAGTAATCATTATTGTGTGACATTTCATCACACCTTACAACGACAAATTGACTTACTAGCAAGTCTTAAAGGCACGCCACGGCTGTTGTTATTATTATGCACCATTTTTATGAGTTACAGACATAGCGAAACAAATCATTGTACATGGGCAAATGAGAAAACCATTGAACATCAATTTAACTGTTCAGAACAATTTCAGGTACATAAAAGGGGCGATAACTATCACTTGCTTCCTGTTTGAGACGAAGAGATGCTGCACCACATGCGTAGCATCCTGTAGAGCAGCTTACACTCGATTAGCTTTCTCTTATTTTAAACAATATGGCTGCTTAAATGTCGTGGTATTTGTTAGTTTTTGTGAAGTAACGGAGATGATACAGGAAAGAACTAAATTGCAGTAGCACGGCTAATTGGGCTAGTTGGTATTGGTTCATCTTTTAACTGAATAAGGGCGCGCACACAGACACGGACACTAGAAGCGCTTATGTTGTGTGCATTTTCTTCTTCTAGGGTCCGTGTCTGTGTGCGCGCCCTCATTCAGTTAAAAGAAGAACTAAATGATGGAAATCTGGTAGAACACTTCCAGATTTGAGCCTGATAAATTTTATTCAATATTTGCACGTGTATCATTGTCTATGTACAGAAATGTTCTAAAATTATGCTTCGCAACAGCGGTTTGTTCATAATATACCTAAGGTTTATTGTTCAGACACACGTTCTTTTGTTTAAGCTCTCGGAATTCTTACTGATACGTTTACTAGCTTGCAGCACTGATGATTTACATCACGTACAGCATACTTCTAAGAAAAACCTTTATGAAACCTAAAAGTTTCGCAACCATGATTTCAATAAAGAGTTTCATGGATAATCCAGCGCGGGTTTGAACGCAAATTTTCGGTCTGTAGACGTCAGACTCGGCCTAGGTGGCGCTGCGAGAAACACCGGCACCGGCGCCCTTATCGTAACCCTGGCGCTAGCAGGGTAGTGCAAAGAGAGCCGTTCGCAAGAGAATGTGCATAGGCCACATTAGAATCCCCTCTTTCGTTTCTGTTCAGGCGCGGTTTTCTGAAAATGAAGGCCCTGGCAAGTTTTTTTTTTTTTTGAAAAGTAGGAAGCTCATCAAAGAGAACCACGGGTACACAGCAAAAGAAGTTTCAGTTATTCCGGTGCGCTGCCACTCGCAATTACGAGCTAGCATCACATGACGTAGAGTTCGAAGCGAGCCCTTTGACGTCCGTTCTGGAGCACCTAAACGCGTTAAATTTGGGTATACACACAATGTCTAAGTGATGCACGATCGATTTCGTTATCTATGTATCCTACGATCAGTGGTACAAAGCTCGGTTTATCAGGACCGAATGGCCCCGGCGATTTTCGCCTTTTAAGTAGCATTTGTCCTTTAGCTCTGAATTCCTGGGCGTTGGACTGTTTTTTCACGCATCTTCGAATGTTTCGTGAACGGTTGTCTTGGTACGTGCCTGACCGCATTCGCGATGTAAAAACGGAAGGAAAACAAACCTGAAGGTGGTGCGGAACCAACGTTTTGCCGATTCATGTGTACGACTCACGTGTTAGCACTTAATTAAAATCAGAATATTGGGCCTTGAAAACATATGTTCGCGATGCAGTGTGGTGGTGACTAATTCAGATTGTGGGAGGGGATCGTGTGTGTGATGTTAATTACATGTCTTCAGTCTGCCTCTAGCTTCTTACACCGTGTCACACAGCGCGCACCGCATTGAGAGACTCTGCTGAGCTTCATATTCAATGTTACCACGGTTCTCCGTCAGAGTTACGCATAACAGTAACAACAGTAACATCAGAGCCACGTTATCGCACTTTATTCTAGAGCAGGTAGCGCAAAAGACGGATACACAAGCGAGGAACAAAGATACAAGACGAGCGCTCGTCTGGTCTCTTTGTTCCTGGCTTCTCTCTTCGTATTTTGTGCCACCCGCTCTAGAATGCATTCTCACAAACTCGCCCAAATTTCAGGTGTCACAGTTTCTCACTCGACCGGCTGTGGATAATGGAAGTAATTCGATTACACAACACGTTCAATGACGGAAAGAAATTCGTAGCTCTCCTTCTGGTTGTTAAATGCGCAAAACACGAACTATTATGCTAAATGTTTGTTTCGCACTCGCTAGTAGCACCTGGTTTCACAGCAAACTGTGCAA
>JALIZH010016888.1:0-74410 GCA_030522465.1 Rhipicephalus appendiculatus
CGTCAACGCCGCCGCCAGTGTAAGCGTTAGCGCCCGCTGCTTCACATCTACACATGGTTCCCTTTAGCGGGAGATGGCGTAATATTTTTATTTTATTTTTTTTTTTAAGTTCAAGTAATACGACTGGTAGTCTAACGCTGCCCAGTCATCAATACCCGTGTACAACATCACTCTTCAACTTTTCCGCTCAGATCACTCTTCGTCCCCCCTCACTTCCTTCCCTCACCTCCTTTCTATACCATACTATACACGGCTATGCTATGCTTGCACTTAGCTTTGCACAGCTGCGCGGGGTTTTGAACGAAGCCGGCCACGGACACAACTCAAGCTTAAACAGCTCCGACGTTAATAATTCGAAGAACGATTATAAATAGGTACCGTGTACTCAGGGCCACCGGAACTACTTTTCTTTCCATATTCAATCCACACATACGGATCGAAGGATCAAGTGTAGGGGATTCGATCGTTTCTCATTAGTTAGTTCAGTGATCGCACATATTTTTTTATGTTTTCGGGGAAGTATGAGTGGCAGCAGACCCAACGTGCCCTGTAAAAATCTTTAAAAGGGTTGACTGTTGGTAATGTTGGGGTTTAAACACAGAAAACCATCGCGAATAGCGCAACGAGACAAGACATCAGGAAGGAACAGACGAGCCCAGGCGCACACTAACTGATTTCATTGAAGGCAGATCCACATGTTCATATATCAACAAGCTCTGCAGGTGCACCGTCGCAACGACGAGTGTAGATTTTAAAACTGAAAATCAAACAATGCGCGAAATTATTTGAATTTCAGCATTACACAGTGCAATGGAAGTGTCATGTGCAGATTCCTCACCTGTTTTTCTGATAAAAAACGCTTCTAATATTTCACGGGCTGTTCTTGCCTACTTCGGCCTAGTATTTTTGCTCATCGGAAACGTGGTTCGCCATTCGATCACTCCATGGAGTGGTCATTGCCCCGTTTGGCCGATGTATACTTCGCCGCCTGACAGGAGAATTTCGTACATGACGTTGCTGGCGCGCTTACGAAAACATTTTCCATGGTTTTTTTTCTTCTTCCTCTTCCTCTTCTTCTTCTTCTTCTTTCTCGCACTGCCCATTAGCATCAATTTTGCCGTAAGTTGTCTTCGTGTTACACACCGCAACGTGCAACGAAGTATACTTTACCGGAAAAAACTTGGCAGGTGGAACCAATTTTGAGACGGAACTTAACAAATTTCTGTTAATTAACGCAATGAAGTCCTCATACATCGTCAGGCATTTGTCGGACTAACTGTTGCCTTCTTCATTTTTAGTGGACTGTTGGCGAGTACTGGGATTTACCCAATTTCTGTGGCCCACACGCGTTCATGATGGACCGTGACGACGACATGACACGCCGACAAGCCGAGACCCTAAGGTGCTCCGCCCCTGAAACAGAGCGGAAGTGAAAACCGGAAGTTATTATGAAGCCCGAAAAACAGATGACGGAAGTGAAAGTATGGCCTGAAATACCTGCATGAAAGTCACTTAGCCTATTGCAAGAACCACGACGGAACTTAGGCGTGGTCTGGTTGATGGCGTGGTCTTGTCTACTCCTCTCAGCCGAGATAGCGCGCGTGACCACGCCCTTTTGATTCAAGTTCACTGTTGCTACCCTAGCGGCACAGCCCCGCCCCCCGGCAACCCTTCATGCCCCTTCACTCGATGGAGCCGGCCAGCGCGTTTCATCTCTGCTTCAGCCACGCCCATCGACAACCTTCGGAAGCTTTCACGCGCACACAGCACATGTGACGTGCGGGGCGATTTTATCGGGTTGGACTGTATAAAGGACATGACGGCGACTGCGACGGCGATGGCGAATATGTGCCTCGAGTGTCGCAATAAAGAAAGCTTTAGCGTTTCAAATTTCCGCAAAACAGATTGCGCTGTAAGCAATGAGCGGAGATCTAAAGGCACTTAAGGGCGAAGAGGAAGAGTAATGTTTTCACTTCGCAATCACACACGCACACAAATAATCTTTGAGTGCCCCGTCGTCGCCAGCGCTCCTCTTCGTGTTTCCGTCTCAAAAAACGCTGCAACGCTTTCGTGCCCTTGTACATCGCATAACGCCTTAGGCTCCATTATCGCTCCACGAGAGAGAGAGAAGGAATATAGGAAATGTTAGGAGGTTAACTAGGCAACGTCCAGTTTGCTACCCTACACACGGGGAGGGGAAATAAGGGAGTGATCGCTCCAAAGAATTCTCTTCTCTGATGGGCGTGTCATCGAAGTCGGCTAATCCTTTTCGATGGCCCGACCTCTCATCATATTATCATACTATGGTGCGGACCAGGATTGCCGATGGTGGCTACGTTGAGATGTAAATTTATTTATTTATTTATTTAATCTTCATTTGCCACATAGCTGCGGTGAGAAGACCAAAGAACAGGGGGAAAAACTGTGCCTTTTATATGAGTTGTCGCTTATTAAAAATGATGTTATTCCTTGTTCGACTACATGAACTCCAATCAAGGTATGCTGCCGCTCTATTAAGCTGCTACTTTGGCGCCAACAATAATGGAATGGCTACTTTGGCCACTTTTAGCTTTTGTTCTAGCTTCTTTTCAAACGCGCCCAATAGCAACCTTGGTGCGGAGACAAAGACGATGGCTCTATCACGAATATTACAATATTACGTGACAATATTACGTTAATTATCCTCTATAGTTTAACTGAATAGGGTCATTTTAACAATTACGAAGACATGTAATATAATAAGAAAATATTCTCATCTTAATACATTTCGACAAGCGAACAATGTGCGAGGCAATACCAATATTCCGCAGAGTTCTTGTTTGTCGTCTTTGTTTCTCGTGGAATAACATCTCGAGCGATGACGTAATGCGAGCGTTGACCAGTGAGCCCGATCTTACACCTCATTAGGATACATCCCGTGGGGCCTTAGCGTGCAACAGCAATACCAGCAAAGCGTACTGAGGTTATGATCGTGCAGGGAATTGCTAACACTGTCATCCCATAAACGATGTCTCCTAATACATTCTATACACGTACAAGCCGGCAGAGAGGAGCGTAATAAGTCTACGGTCATTCACTCGCCCTCCGAAAACAACTCAACTACACTCAACGCCTGTTCAAACACTTAAAAAAAAGCGCCAAATATACATACAGGCTACGTTCATGCACAAAGGAACAGTGTGCCTGACCTCTAACAAACTGCAATTAGGCGTTCCAAGACGTTCTTAGGGCCAGGGGAGTACCGAGCACAATTAACGCCTCGTCATTAAGTGGATGGTATAGCTAAACGTCCGGGTCATTGACGCCTCTTTGTTCGGCATTCCTTTGTTTCCTTTGTTCTTTAACAAATCCTAAAGAATGCCGAAGAGTAATGACCTCTTTCTTTTTCTCTACCGTTGATTGCCTTCCTTCTTATGAACTATAGGCAAATCTTCTAAAATATGCTAAGATATATGCTCAACACTTACCACAACGCACAACTACGCAAAAAAAACTTTACTCGCAGCATCAGCAAGTTTTGCTCATGGTGATGTTTTATTACATTATAACCTCGTGTAGTAATGTTGGGGTTTATATTTTCTATAATTGAAGCGAAGCATTTTGGCGATGAGTTTATCACCATCTATCTATCTATCTATCTATCTATCTATCTATCTATCTATCTATCTATCTATCTATCTATCTATCTATCTATCTATCTATCTATCTATCTATCTATCTATCTATCTATCTATCTATCTATCTATCTATCTATCTATCTATCTATCTATCTATCTATCTGTCTGTTTACGTCTCAGTGCTCTTGTGGTCGCTTAGTATACACCAACACAGGCAAGTGAGGTGATGACATGAATGAATGACCAGCATGAACGATACGTCACAACATTTCTACCCTAACATGCATGTCATCCACTACATAAAATATATGACAAGGCGCCATTGTGATGCCAAGGGGTTCGTTTCATTGCCTTGCTATATGCCCGAATGTATACGTCACATGCCGTGCGCTTATGAGAAACATGAATGACCGCTCAAGACATGCATATTCACGACATGCGAGTCATATATATCGTGAGATAAATGACGCAAATTACATCTATACGACATGAAGCAGTCGTTCTCGTTCAAGTAACATGATATGTACCGAATGTACGTGGAAGAAAATGCGGTAACGTATGACGCGCCATGACATTTAAAAGAAAGGCAGGAAATGGAAGATCGAAGCTTGCGATGAGAAAACTGTAAACAGGGTGTGTGCGCTGTAGCCGACGTTTCGACAAGCCCTGAAAAAGACAAGTCCACTTGTCGAAAGCTCAGCTCCAGCACACGCGCCATGACATCTCATTTACATCATGACACGGATGACAAAAGGCAAGAGGACATTACAGTAACTACTTTCGGTTTGGGATATCTCGATATGTATGACATAACCTTGAAGGCATGGCAATCCGTGACATATACCTTATGTACTTGCATAAAACCAAATCTGGTTGGCTAACTTGCGGATAGTGTGTAATGTTGCGTAGTGTTAGCGAAATGATGACCAGCACTCCCTAACGCTAACTGCTGACTCGTGTTTGCTAGTCCTTGCTAATTTTGACGAGTGGTGGCTGTTTGGCGGTTGTTGGCTAGCACTGCGCAACGTTAGATCACCGTCAATGACTAATAATGTTGACCGGCGGGAATTACCACTGGTCAATGCTGTGCAAGTCGTCCCTGGTGTTAGGTAAGGCTGATTAGCGTTTGCTAATGCTGGCTTTATGGCTAAGTGCTTTTGTTCTTGGCTCACAATGGGCGAGTGACAGTTAATGATTGGCGACGTTAAGCTTAGTCATGGCTAGCAGTTAAAACGTGAATTGATAGGTGTTTAAGGCCCCAAAACCACAATATTTTTATGAGAGACGCCGTAGTGGAGGTCTCCGGAAAATTTGACCACCTGGAGTTCTTTAACGTGAACCTAAGCCTAAGCACACGGACCTCTAGCATTTTCACCTCCATCGAAAATTCAATCACCGTGGCCGGTATTCGCTGAGTAAGACGTTGGCTAACTGTTATCAAGTGGAGGCACAGGTTAATTCCTTGCTAACTGTGAGATATGTTTGCATCTTGTGGGCTAGCGCTGCATAATATTAACTAAATATCACTCAGTGTCGGTTATTGAACTTTGGATATACTCGCGTAGTCTTCGCTGTTTCCTCGTGTTATAATCCAATAAACACAACATATGTACTGTTCTGGCTTTGCAAAATACGAGCTATAGTATAACGTTCCTCGACCTCGCAGGAATGCGCCAACCAGCGCTACTTATGATGCACACGTCAGCGGCCCCTTAGCGTGAATTTTTCTTCGATGAAACTGACGTCTGCGGTTAGTACCGATGTCGCGTCGGAATGTAAGCTATCGTCTAGGCTTTACCCATCGCGGCGGTCTAGTGGTTATGGTGCTCCGCTGCTGACCCTGAGTACGCGGGATCGAATCCCGGCCGCACCGGCCGCACTTCGTGAGGGCCCGTGTACTTAGATTCAAGTGCAGGTTAATGAACCCCGGCTGGTCGAAATTTCCGGAGCCCTCCACTACGATGTCTGTCATAATCATATCGTGGTTTTGGGACGTTAAAACCCCAACGATTATTATTATTATTATTATTATTATTATTATTATTATTATTATTATTATTATTATTATTATTATTATTATTATTATTATTACCTTCTAGGCAACAGAGTGTAGTCGACGGGCCTGGTAAGCCCACGTCACACGCGCAACTAATCTATTTAGAAGAATGGACTGTTGGGCGAGTAATCTATTTACACCTCTATCTATCGACGCCTGCGTGTAATCTATTTACACGCAGGCGTCGATCCACTTCGTAGCGTTTGGTTCAAAGTGAAACAGTCAGGTAGCTACACGTTGATTCCTTCGCGTGACGTCGATTTCCACAGTGCGTGGGATCTGACAAAATTTCATGGCAGGAAGCGATCCTACAGAGGGTGAGCAGGTGCACCCTTGCTACAAAAAAGATAAGCTTACTCAATATCTGTTAAATACTATGTACATGTGAGATAAAAAGCGTGTGCTGCGGATAATGTGACTCGTCCGCAATACGGCCTCATTCAAGATGGCTGCAACAAAATAAAAGGATATTAGCAAACTATTACGTATAGAAAGCAGAGCATCTAACATGTTTTTTTTTTTTTTTTGGCACAGCAAGGAAAGAATTTGTCGAAGTGATTGGTGCCGTCGGCAACGGTAGTCCGTGGTCTTTCGTCTCCATATGGGAGTAGAAATGGTGCTCTGAATTGTTCAGCTCGTGTCCTAAACATATCTGTCGAAGCTAATGGGGCTGACGACTTCCTAAGAATGCCATGTTCCCCACATTACGCATGCCGCTTTTATCGGTCGTTCGCTTTATATGGGTCTCGATGACTACTATGTCATCAGTGAAAGCAGCGAGAGCAAAGCATTTCATATTTTAAGTGGCTTCCTAAGTGGCTTTCGCGCCGACTGCAGCGTCGCACATCAACAATTTCTCCCGCCGGATGTGAGTTATCGTTCAGCTTAAGCTGGCCATTTCGATTGGTCGGAAACAAACAATATTTTGCACACTCTCGCCATTTACTCATTGCAAGAGATTTACAAATTGTGTTGCGTTTAGTACTTGTTAGAGCCGCGGAAAAGACCCGACTTTGTACGTCAGCTTCACTTCTTGTGCAACTTTATTACCGGTAGCGCTGTCAAATGGTCTACGCAAACCGCAGCCTTCATCAATGCACCGTACTTTCCATTTTTTTCATCAATGCCGAACCATTCATTCCTTTATGGAAAAAAAAACGAATTTCACTGCTCTGTCAACTGCTGGTGTTAAAATTTTCATCTGCCAGCGTTATTTTGTTCAGCTAACCGCGGCCTCCGCAATTCAGATTCAGTTTCAGATGCTTTATTTTTCATGAATTTCACCAAGAAAGGTACAGAAGCTAAAGGTATAACAATACCTGACAAAAGGCCTCTGTACCCAATTCACCAATATATAAACAAAAAATACACAGTAAATTGTTGACAGCACAGAAAATTTCGTTTAAATGTAACATGAAAAGATAAACAAGAAGATCGATAAATATTCCAGTTCATTTAAAATTTGAAAGAATACTTTGTGATAGAACCAAGGAAAGGTTCTTTTATACAGAAGTGCGCTAACAATATGTAAAAACAAGAGAATACATGCTAAGTACAATTCATTTAACACAACATTTGTGTGAGTAAACGAAGAACAAGAAAAACTCAAGCAGTTTTGAGCAAAAGCATGGTGTTCTTTTTTTCACTTCCAGCAACACGTCATAGCAACGGCGCGTCTCCGGAGCTGATCGCGGAGGCAACGAGTAACTTGCGTGAGTGTGCGCGCGTTCATAATTCCACCGCATTCCATTCCGCGTGCCTGCACAGCCCTCGTCGTTGTCGTCTTGGCGTAGCATTGGTCTCGGTGGCGTCCCTAGAACTTCTAGCCGCTTGTCTCAGTACGTAACCACGCGTAGCGCGTCGCTTCCTCGAGGGAAGTTGCCTTCGAATTTCTCCAGTCGGAGCAGCTCATTATGACGTGTTTTGAACACCCATATGATGTATCTTAAGATAAAAGATACTGACATAGCGACACCCCCCGAGCGAAACAATAAACGTTGGCTGAACGCCGCTTCTCAACCCGATACTGCTGCCGCTAAGGCACCTGAATACCGCGAGATTCTTTTATCTTTGCACCAGAGTCCTGCAGGAGGGGCAGGCCTTCATGTATACACCATCATCCCTCTCCCTCGATGACAGAATGGGAGGAAAAGAAAAGAGAAAGTGCTAAAATAAGAGGGGGGGAGGGGGCAGAAAGCTTTTGTCCTAAGTTTTAATATAGTTGATCATAGTAAACTATATAGTTCTGGCATGTCCGCAGAGTTCTGCACGGACAAAACCTACTGTAAAAATCCTAAATAGAAAAAGCATTCCTGAGAGGTTGTGAGTGGAATTTCAGGCAATCATCATTACAGGAATGATAACTATTTAAACCATGACAAATGGAGGGTTACATTGGAGCGTTTCGATCATCCCGCGGGCTTGACACTTTTGTGACACAAGAAAGTGTAACACCCGTACGCGATGTGTGTTCCTGTGGAGGACACCCCCCCTACGTAATACTTTTCACACACGTCAGGTTGATTGGCATATTGCTTCTAATGTCAATAGCAATATTTCAGAGCGACCTTGCGATACTGCTGCGGGGCCGGAGAAGCACTGCGCCTCATTTCTAACAATAATACAACGTCCTAGTTCATCTGCGATATGAAACTGTTCAGTGTCGGACGTCAATCTCCACGTTATCAATGCGGGGCCTTCGCCATCTCATTCCTAAACAAAATATAGCGCGTCACTTCAATGTCATAAGCATTGCTATCTTTCTTCAACCCAGTGAAAGGATCGTGTCGCAAGATGACAAGGAGGAAATTGCATTTCAGGCTTCGTGGTGGCACAGTGATACATATATGTCCTGTCATTTCTCACAGAAATGAGGAATCACATTCCAGTCTTGATCCACCTCAGTGTACAAAAAATTGAAATAGTCCTAAAGGAAAAACAGCGCAGACGAAATGTACACATTACGTCTGAAGCGTACGGAAGCTCTCATAAAGGCCTTATGGTGTGCATGTCTTGGATCGGTTCTTGTTGGCTCGAGCACACTGAGAAAATGTCTTGAAATCGACTGGCGCAATATTCCTCAATTTTTCAATATCTATACGGCCCCTAGGATTTACCTATGTACGAAAAGTACGATTGCAAAATGCTGTCAGTTTTTGAACAGGTGGAGGTAATAGAAAGAGCGTAGGTTTGGATATGTTGGTAATTTGTTTTACTATTTTACCGCACGTGTTAAAAAAAAACGGAGGAGAGAACGACACGGACACAGCGCTATGTCCGTGCTGTTCTTCTGTTTATGTTTTTCTTTAACCAGTGCACTATAATGGTAAAAGATCTTACAGAGTTCAATAGAGAAGCAGCAAAGACCCACAGGCTACCATAAAGACCTTGTTTCTAGAGCAGCTGTAACAGACGGCAAAAAGGCGGGTCAAGAAAGAAAATGGTGAGAATTGAGGACACAATGCGCAGCGTGACAGTGTGTTGATGGCAGCACGGGCACAAGTGGCCGTTGAGATGAAACTTCACTTTCATCCTACCGGACGTCATTGTTTGTCGCTTATGACACGTTCAGTGGGGTGCGTTGCTCACGCTTGAGAATGTTCTCTCCCAATGTTAGCGTCAAAGTAAGCGGACCCCCTGTGAATTGAAAGTGAACTGCATCACCACTGTTACTTGGTCACGTCACGTCTTCTCCACAATGTGCAATGTGGCTGCTGTCTTGGCCTCTTTGCTTCTCGACACTCCTGTATCATGACCACGTTCACTGAAATAGTTGCTCTGGTCCTATAGACGCGAGCGAGTTCTCGACAGCTGCGGGAAAGGTACGAAAGACCACTGCCTGTCCGGGCGCTCAGACTGTTTTTACAGCGAAAGCTGTTATGAGATCCCAACAAGGGTGCCGTAATTGTCTGCCGCCGCCGTCGGCGCCGGTGTCCGTAACCGCTATCGCATGCAATAAGAAAAAAAAAAACGAAATAAGAAAAAATATCCAGGATGGAACGGGGTTCGAACCTGGCCTCCCTCCACGCCAGCCCACATTCTACCACTGAGCCATGCCGGTGCTCGAATTTCCTGCGCACAAAAACCTTATCAAGTGTTATGTCGGGAAGGAATCGCGTTAGCATACGCAATATAACGTGGTAGAGAGTAAAATAACAACCAGGCGTCACAGAATGCGAATTTTGTAAGCAGGCGTCACAGAATATGAATTGCATTACGAGTGGGTCGTTGAATGTTTCCTAACCATTACAAAGGGCTCAGCCATAATGCTTCATCTTCATCAGCCACCGAATCAATTAATGAAGTAGTGGGTACCCTGCAAGCGTACTTGTATTAGCAGCCCCAAGAGGAGAGAGGGAGAGAGGTAAAGAGAAGGCAGCACTGGGGTTGCCTTTTTGCAACGGGCTCTCTATATAGAAATGGCGCTCTGCCAGTTTTCGCTGTGACTGTGCTGCGCTTTCCGCACAGGCCTGACGTTTTTTTTTTGTTTTTTTTTTTCTGCCATCGTGTCAAGTGAGCTTCATGCATCGTTGACGCCAACGCGAAAAAAAAACGTTATCGCTGCAGATATAATGAGAAATTAAGAAAGGTGAATATATTGACACATCAAAACAAAAAAAAAGGAGATAGAATATATACTGCGCAATTTATAAGTATGAGCTATCCACGTGGACCGCATCAACTCATATTTGCGTCTTGTAGTGACGTGCTGCATGAGCCAGCGCTGAAAAAAAAATGAACGATTCGCCATTTTCACGTACTAACACAGACAAAACTGCATTCTACGCAGTTTCGGTCGTATCTGTTCAAGACAATAGTGTCGTGTTATGCGGCGAACGCATACAACGGCATTTAAATGTATTGAGATTATACTTTAAATTAGGGCATCTCGCACTAAGTCGTGCAAGGCTGGGTCACAACAGAGCTGGTGGGCACGTTTCGGATTATCTCGTTAATAATCTGTACAGCATGCTTTGGCAGTCGTTGAGCGCGTGCCTGTTCGTGATGATGATAATTTTCTGCCTACAACACACGGCAAACTTCGACCGTTACAGTTCTGCCATGAAAAGGAAAGCATCGTAGCTTTGTCATTTTACTGACTACTCTAACACTGTTACTACTGCATTACTACACTATTGCTATTACATTAGTATTGTACTAACTATTAAGATCTTCTCGATGCTACAAGAACGAATAAGACAATTTATTGGATCACGACTAAATGTTCCTGCATTGGGGCTATTCCAATAGAAGGTTTCATATGAATGGAAGTTTGGTGTCCAGGGTACTGTAGCCCAACTTACAATATATTTTCACGCCAGAAAAAAGTTCCGCTTATACAGTTACTGATTCCGTAGCATTCCTCCTTATTTTGGTGTAGACTTCTCCTTCGAGTAAAAGAAACAACTGTAATGAAACGACTTTAAGTTTTTCTCATCGACCCCACGTGTAGAATCGACTCCAGAGGTTAATAACTCTAGTGCTTACTCTGTTTGCAAGTTGGGAGGAGTCATTCGATGCGCGTAAAAGAGACTCATCAATTTCAGTTCAAGCGCCGTTTATAAGCAACCAAATGAAATCCATACGGCATCACAGTACTGGTGCATTGCTTTTGAGACGACAAAGTGCCTGTTCTATATGCTCTGATCGGGTGTGTTATCGGTTCCTCAGATGCTCCGAAACTTTTTTTTACATTTAAACATTTTTCGCACTACTACTTATTCTTCACGACGTAATCGTCGGACTATTCACACATAGTAAAGCTCGCAACACACAGAACTCAGGTCAATTAAGTAATATATCCTTTTGTATGTCCAATGTAAAATGAGCATCCACTAAATCCTACTGCGTTTAATGTATCAGAGAGGGGAATGCTCCCGTCCACACAATGGCAAAAAAAAACAACAACAAAAAAAACACGGCTGATACATAGAAATAAGGAAGAATAATGCACTGTATTAGAAGGAAAAGTAAACATTACAAATAATGCAAGTGGCACATACAAATACGCACATCTTTTTAAAGCTAGGCAAATGAGTAAAATAGCTATACACAATAGGGATTTCCTAGGATTATCCATTAGCCAAGGCAAGCTGAGTTGAACGCACGCAAAATCCTTATTTTTTTTCAGTTTAACCTAATCCCATTCAAGATTGCAGCCTAAAAGTGCCGTTCGAACCTGCCCTTTTAGGTACACTAGAGAAAAATAAGCACAAATAATTACATTGAAGTTCCTAGTCTAAAGCCTGCTGAGACATATGATCGTTATTATGTACGCTAGATGAAACTATAACAATGAGACTTATGAACTAGAGAGTCAGGACAGTAAACATGATCGAGGCAAGATAGTCTAGCTCCCGTGGAAGCCGATGTGTAGAAAATGCCTCGTTTAATCTTACCATCCAGTGACTCCGCATGCTTTAAAGGATCTCTTCCTTCATTGCGGGCTTGCTTCATAGCTACAACGACCTCGAAATATGCATTTCATGCAACAACAAAGAAGAAAAGCTTGCTTACCTTCCTGTGTACAAGATCTGTGGTACGTTAGAGATAATGCATCTGGAAACGGAAATGCAGCAATATTTATAACGGATAAGGTCCTGAAACTCGCATTTTCAAAGTGGCCTTCAAGGCTGAGGCTGTACTTTGGTAAGGCAGCCCACCAATTTAGATTTTGAAAGCTTTGCTCGAGTGAGTGATGAAGACAGCTGTTTTGTTAGGTTCCTATGGAAACGCTGCCGTCGGTTCCCAATCCAAAACAACATTCGTCATACCCCTCAGAGATATGTTTTCTTTTATAAGTGGATGGTCAGTAACACCCCATTGCGCAAGAATCGCAGAGCATCCGTGTTGGGACATATTCAGATGGTAGCGGAGCGCAGGCAGCCGCAGACATAGCGAATAAATGCGCGGCACACGCCCTGTTCGTCAGCTGAAATTTTAACGCAAGCGAAATGCGATGTATATGAAACATGCGGCGCAAATTGAATACGGGATGCAAATGAAAATAAGAACCAAACGCAAGCATATCAAACGCGACCATCGTACTTTAGTATGCGTACCATAAAGTGATTACAGAAATAAGATATATATTTTTTCTTTACACTTCAAGAAGTGACTAATATACATAAAAACTGCGCAGAAAGACAGAGGACCAATAAAAAGAAGGATACAGATGACAGCACTCCCCAATGTCGTTAAGAAGCAACCCAAGAGGAAAAAAGTTCAGGACCGGAAATAGCGACATTTGCGACTATATTTATTTGAAGCAGAGAGCTTCCCTTTTATATGAGAAAATACACAGGCACCCAAGTACATTTGCACCGAAGTAATAGAACAACAGATAACCTCGTGTTTATTTGATCATGTTCTTAAAAAAATTCGGAATGCCGCACTGATAAAGGTCAGTGTAGTATAACTAAGACATCGAGTTTCCCTTTGATGGCATCCTCTGATTCTCGCCCCCCCCCCCCCCCCCCCCAAAATAGTTTTGCTTTGTCTGTGTGCCCGGATATTGGAAAAGAGCTGACCCGTTCATGTACGAGTCATAGTGCGCATGTAAATGTGCTCCAATATTATTCTTGATCGAAAAGCTTGTGTTCCCTTTTCAGTTTCCAATGATTTGCTCAGGTGTAGAACAATAGCATAGGTGATGCCATGGGGGTTGCGCCCCCCCCCCCCCCCCCCGATATTCTCGCCTGACTCCTCTTTGCTCACCCCCAAGAGAAAATATAGGCCCCCACACGACGCCCCCCCCCCCTCCCTCCCCCTCCACCCCGAAAGAACTCACTTGTAACAGTAAAGAAGGTTCTGGAACTGCCCCTGTATAAAAGGCTCAGTTTACAACGCTGATTTCAAATAGATGCAAGGGCATCTCTGCGAGAAGCTAGAAAAAAAACGTTGTTCTACCTCATTGAGAATGAGTGGTGAATGCTTTGTGCTGTAGCTAACTATACAATGGTTTCCCAAAATTTAAAAAATATGCCTTGCGCAAAAAAAAAAAAAAAAAAAACCTACGTTAAGGTTTGTGAAGGCAGTTACTATGCTTAATACGATCAATGGTTCATGACTCCGACGTGGTCACACCTTCAAGACCGGAGCTCGTCTTCCGTAGCTGCGACGACAAGCAAGTTTACGAGCCACCACATGCATTCTTGGGTACTGTATCAGCCATGAATTTAGGACGAACCTTCTTATAGTAATAATTTAGAAACTTCAAAAAAGAAGCTGAAAATGTATATAGCTGTGTCTGAGTATCCTTATTTTTTTTAATATCATGTGTCTTACGTGCCAAAACCACGATACGATTATAAGGCGCGCCGTAGTGGACGACTTCAGAAACTTGGACCACCTCGTGTTTTTTTAACGCGCACTGACATCGTATGGAACACGGTCCGCAAGGCGGCTGAGGGGACTCAGCTTCTCGGTCCCCACGTGGGAGCGGCCCGCGACACAGTGATCTGTGTTTTGGTGGACACAATAAATGTTTATCCTATCCAATCCAATCCAATCAAGCCCAGGAGCTGACAACCTTTTGAGGCGGAGGGCCAAGTTGCACGAAGCCGACACAGCGGTGGGCCGCACGGAAAATTGTGGGCGGGGGGGGAGGGGGGGGTGATGACTTGATGATGGAATTACATTGAAATAAACAGAGAAAGAAAAACAGAAAAAAAGGGGAACAGATAAAAAGTAATAAAGAGAGGAGGAAAGAAAAAGAAAATCGAAGAGAAACAAATAAGGACTCCCAGCTCCGCATTTGCTTCAGCCTTGGCACCCCTTATGCGAAGCTGCCTTAATTTTCTTATTGGGGTACACAGTTCTGTTACAAATCATATTTATGGCGGTTTGCGACAAAATATTAAGGAAAAATAAAAATTCAGTTGCCTTTTCCGCTTTTTCTCGTTGAAGGGGGCTTTCCCAAGTGCATCTTAGAGAGTGAGTGGTGTGATCAGGAGGGCGACTCGCAGAACGAGTTGAAACTGTAACTTGCCATCACGCGCTATTTCTAATGATTCCATGTCTCGACAGTCGTGCGGGATCGCCTTTCGCTTCTTAGCTCTCTTTGTTATCTCGACGGCTGCCGTAAAACTGAAGAACATCGCTGTTGCCCGCAAAGCTAGCGATAATGAACACAGTCGAACGTAGAGAACAGAAGAGTAATGTCTCCGCTTCGTACAGCATCGCAAGAAGCACGCTGAATGTGACGTTGAAAAAACTACGCCAAAATTACCGCCAAGGCACACCACAAACTACCGGCGCCCGACGAGCACGTACAGCTACGTATTGAGATGTTCGGTCTCAGATTACATAAATACCGTATTTTCTCTCCTACAGCCCTCCCCTGCATATAACTCATGTCTCCAGCTACAATCGAGGAAAAAATAAAAAAAAGTGAAAAAGAACATTCCCGCGTATTGCCGTGAGCCACATTCCTCGCATTGTTGTCAAGAAGTGCCGTGAAGCCAACTTGCGCAGCAAAATTTGTATTGTAAAGTGGTATATTCTTTAAAAGTTTTATGTCAAATTATACAATATAACGAACTAATTGCCGTTTTGTTTAGCAAATTCAACACATGCGGGTTCGAATGTATTGGCGAAAAAAATCACGCCGTATCCACGAAGTGAATGATGATGAGTGGGCGAAGCTCGATCGTTTTCATCCATGGCAGAAAGAGAATGTGTGGTCTGAAACGTGCTTATACTTCATGGTCATCAGCGTCATCGTCATCGTTATCACGTGTAGAGGGTACATTTCACTATACTGCGTCATCGTCATCTTTATCACGTGGAGTGGGTACATTCCACTATACGTGGCTATCTACCTACCTACCTACCTACCTACCTACTACTACTACTACTACTACTACTACTACTACTACTACTACTACTACTACTACTACTACAACTACAGAGGAGGGACAGACCCACACCCTTAGGAGCTTCGCCCCTAAAAGGAAAAGAAAGAAGAAAACAAAGGAACAAAGCCCTTCCATTTACTCGGTCACCCGTACATAAAGTACATAGAAATGCAAGTGAAGAAGCACTGCATCTCGGAAAGCACGGAATGTTAAATAGCGCGCACAGGTGGCCCCAAAGTTCGCGCTTCGATAGATCTTCCAGTTGCTCCAGCTGTCCTTTTATAAGCGGACGTCCCTTTTTTTTCGTTCTCCACATTTCCAATTTTCTTCTTCGTGTCTTCTTGTCCCTTTTGCTCGAAGGGCCTGCACATCGTCCCAGAACACCGACGAAGTTCTAAGGACCATTTGCTCAGCGCTCATGCCCGTGGCGGTGCCGACCATTTGCTGACGGGCCACGCGTGTAATTTAGCTCGGAAAACTTATTGTCCGCCTCGAGCACCAACCTCGTATATAACCTCTTTCTTTCTTTCCTTTTTTTTTTCCTTTTTTCGGTTGTACTCTGAAAGTTTAGGAAGGGTCCAGGACAAGAAAATCAAAATTAAACGAAGCAGGTCACCGCGAAAGACCCTTCTTGCCGGCGGCTTCGATATTCCGGGAACGGCACACACAAACACAATGACCGGGAAAGAAGGAAGACCGCAAATAAACGGGTTGTGCCAGAAAAAAAAAAACTAGAAAAAATAGAAACAAGTTGGTTGTTCGCGCGATGTTTTCACGCGAGAAGAATCTATATGGCTCTCACTTTCTAAGCAACAACAAGAAAGAAAGAACGTAGGAAAAGATATATCAGAAAAAAAAAATAACGAGGAAAAAATAGCCGCCAAGCGGAACACAACCTTGCTCGTGACTGCGGCCTCTAAGACTCGCGCCCTACAAAAATGTGTCGGCTAAATTTCCTGTAAAGTTGCGCTTACAGTAGTCTTCCACCATGTAGAGTTTTCTTTCGTGTTCAAGCAAATAAAAAAAAACATGGCTGCTCCCTCTATCATAGGAATCGGTATAACACGAAAGTGAAACGTGTCTTCCCAGAGGTAGTTGAGCGTTTATTGTGCATTGTTTCGCCACAAGGGCGAAGGAATGAATGCTACAGCAACAAATTGAAATGTCATGCAAAGAACGGCAAGCAGCTCGAAACTTGCAGCGCACACCTCAAGCAGAAAGGACGTACGAAATTAGCGTACACAGGATTAGCGTAGACTAACTGTCACATCACGACACTTAACGCGCGCTGTTCAAACGCAAAGAAAGACGCACGAAACGAACGCACAAGTATGCACAGGACTAGTGCGAACAACTGTCACAATTGTTACTTCACGCGTGAGCAGCGCGCTCCTTTCGAAAACGCGGCCGCTGGGGCGGGCACCCTTTAACCACTCTAACTTCAAAGCAAACTTGCGGTGGAAGTACAAGACGTACAAAGCGCCCCAATGACGATATAAGCCTGCGCGCACGAGGGACCACGCACTGTGGAGGCGCGTGCGCTTCGCAACGAGAGGGGCGACGACCTTTAGAGCGCGCCCTCCGCGCCACCTTCGCGCCCTCTCGCTAGTGATGACGAAAACGCGCTGAAGTCGCCGAGCTCTGAGGACCGTCAACGATATATGGTGTATATAAATAGCTCGCCGTTTGTAAGCTGGAGAACGTACGCTCTCTGCCTTAGTGGTTTCCCGCAGCGAGAGGTCATAGGTTCCATGCCCGGCGACAGAACTTTTTCTTCTAGTTTTTTTCTTTGCAATCATTAGTTTTCATTTTACAACGTCATATCCGTGACGGAAATGCGTCAGTGGAGCCATGGTGTACCCCGGCACAAAACACTTTCGGGTTAAAGAGAAAAAAAATTATAAAATTAAACGCTAGCTTTTATATACTACATAGCAAAAAGGTAAACATAAAAAGAAAATATATACGTATTATGTTCAAGATTGTTCTCATTGTTATTAAGAAAGCTTATCTCGTGCAGGATTTTGGTTTTTTGCTATTTCTAGTTTTCTGGTGTCGATTTCACGTTTTCCTGCCCCGGTAAACAACGATGGCGTCGCTCGGCTGCAGCAAGTTCACATCGAAGCTTGTGAGCGAGCATGAGTGCATGTTCATTAGGTGATCTGTATTGATCGAGCAGAAAGAAACGAAGAGAGCGGTGCGTCGTCAAATATTTTGTTGCCCGCATATGCAATCACCGGAAAAGAAGTGTGCAAGTGATACCATCAGCGCAAGTGGGTCTCTCATCGCGATAGCCACCTTGAAAGTGTCACCGGCGACCTGCCAGTCCTCAGCAAGAACTGCTTGAATGCGATATTGCAATTGGAAACTGTACGTAAAAGCAAAGGCCCTTTTCATAAATTGTGTTGCATACGTGATCGGTATTTCGGTGACCTACTATTGCTAATACAATCACGCTAAAGATAGTGCTGCAGCACCATACCCGTCGGCGTCTACGGTGGGAACGGTTCTGGGCTCTTTGCGATGGCAGTGATTTACAAGGACAAAATTACCAGTGAAGAGCTTCGCCTGGGTGACAGACGGCTTCACGTATATTATGCGGTTGACTGTGCAAAAACGGCGTTCTTGAGCGAGTAAAGGGTGTGTTTCACCCGCTTGGATTTACGAACGTAAGACGCCCGCTCTTGACCGGTCGTGGCAAAGAATTCTGCTACCCGTCGATGCCTTCGCGTCCCTTAACAATATCACGTGAGCGTATCGAGAAAGCTCTTGCGTCTCCAAAAGAAGGAAAACGACGAAGCCGACCTTGTATGCACCGAAATTTAGGAACTGGTTTCTTGCCTTTGCGTTGGATTTCCAATCGCATAGCTCCTGCTCGGGCGTTCGCTCCCTCCCCCCACCTTTTTTTTTTTAATATATCTGGTTGCTTCAATAAAGCTCCTCCTTGTGTTACTTCGCAATAAAGAATAATTTATTACTTTCCAAATGACAAAAACCAATGCAAACTTTACTGTATGGTGCTCGCCTTGCACGCGGGCATGAACCGCTGGCAAATTACCGTTATATTGGAATTCGCAGAAGAGCACAGCAATGACCCCACGTATTTTTTCCTTTACTTCTGCATCTATAAGTATATCAAGGCTTGTCATACCTCTTGATTAAAGCTATATATAACATCGTTTTTATAACACTATTTCGAAAATAAGATCATAAACCATGGATGTTCGTGCGAAAACGTACAGGACGCACTTCCGGAAACCGAAACCTACATTACCCCCCCAAACCGACTACTTGACGTAGTAACACATACTCAGAAGCTCCGCCCCCCGTAGCTTTGGCTGTGCTGCCACAGAAAGTTGTCGCCAGGTGTATACTCCGTTTCACACATCAGGTACAAAGCTGTGGAGGATATGCAAGAAGTTCCGTCGGCAAAATGTGCAACTCCGCGCGTCTCGCGCTTGGCTTCCGTCGTCGTAAACGCTCGTGCGAACCGAGCGAGCCTGCGCGCCTGGCGTCGCGACGGGCGGCAAATAAAACACACACAAAAAACGAAAAGAAACAGACGCTAAGCGATCCAGAACAACGTATTGAACCAGTATGGCAAAGACTGTTTACTTTTGAGGCACAAAGCACGTTAATTAATTGCGCGGCCTAAAAACGAAAAGTAATCACATTACGAGTGGTAAAATGGTTGAACTATTTCTTGGTGCGAACACATAAACTGCAAGAAGTGTCGCTAGCCTACACAGCGTTGCACCTGATGTATGAAACCGAGATACTTCCTTGAAACTGAAGATGCTATAGAGACTTACGACGCAACACCGTTCCTGCATTTATCTCAAGTTTGCAAGTAGGCTGTGTCCCGTTACGATAACAGAACTTCTGACCGCTTAACACAGCGACCACATGGCAATACTGTGCAAGTGTAGAGCAGTCTGCGAAAGTTTGAGTGTGTGAGTGCAATCAGTGGTTACCTGATCTTTATTAAAGGCTACGCAATTTAAAGAAATGTGTCTTCATTCAACTTCACCGTTTAAAAAATGCATCGATTTGTTCCATTCGATAGGTTCGTTTCGTAGTTGTAGTCTTTGTACTTTGATTCAGTGTGCATGAGAGAAGCCTTCGCTTTCAAACATCTTTATATAAGGAAGCAGTTTTGATTCTTAGACGTCGCTTTCATTTTGATGTTTTTGTCATATCATAATATTCGATTTATTTCGAACTTGTTTGTTTACTTTTCTGTCTTTCTTGACGTTCATTATGGCCGGAATGCAAACAACATGAAGAATGTCCTTTTACAAAATGTGAACGGGAGCACGCTATAGAAAGTCAGTGTCTAAAAAAAATGAAGGGGGGTGCAACAATGAGCTATTTCACTATCTAAATGTTCTGTCTCCCTGTTTTAATGCGTCAGCTCACGTACAAATGAACTCGGGAAGTCTTTCTTTCCTTTCGTTACATTATTCGCGTTCGGTACTATAACCACACTTCATTCCTGACCAACCTGTTCACAAGATCGCGCATCGTGCGCCCATTTAATGAGCACCTATCTATCGCATAAGTACACTCTCTTCACCGACCACTACGGTTCAAGTTTGCAGTGTCCAGTAATATTTGCATATATCGACGCCAACTACGTATTTCACGTCTTTTTTTTTTTTTTTTTGCGATGTTGTGCGCGATTTCTGCGAAAGCTGCGTTTACAACGTCGCAAGGGGCGTCTGCCTCGGCGAATAACAGGAGGCAATGCGCGCTCCCGTACAACTATTAATTAGCAGTTTTCACGGCTGCTAATTATCACTCTACTTGACATCCCGTGAGAACTGTGACCACCAATTACCTCTACTCGTTAACGAAAACCTCGCTATGTACGCCGCTTCCCTGGCACCACGTATGATTTTTTTTTCTTATAGCGGAAACTAATTGCAGGTTCCGCTTGGCTCGGTGTAAGGTATCTAGGGATCGCTTCGTTTAATTAGAGTGTAGTAATTAGCGGTGATACTCGCTGAAGCACCACTTCTCGTATTTCTAGAGTCGTGGATGGCCTAATTATCAGCGTAAATAAAGAATATGCGAAGAATAGCGATCTTCGACGAGCGAGTTCACTTTACGCACTTATTACTCTGTTCTCTGTGTCAGGTACGGCACGCTTGTTTCGATTCACTTGAACAATGTAGAACCTGAGTGCTTAAGCGGAATGTGTACGCTCTACAATTATTAAATTCCTGAGTATGGGTCATCGTGCGAAAGACGAGACAAAGTTATAAGCAAGGTAATAATTCTCGAAAAGTCAGCACCGTTTTGTCTTCATGCAGTTGACAAACACCGATCGCTTCTTCGTACAAGAAGCTTCCATTCAGCACAATTCTCAGTACTTTACTCAAACGGCGTACATCATCGGACTTACGCCGTGTCCGACAAAGCGGAAATGATAGGATCATTCAGGAGAACCTTTTACAAAGGCTTGCCTGTCATTCCATTTATATGTTTTTCGAACCAGCCCGGTAGCCTTTTACACGGGCAGCATGTAAATGTTGAGTAAGTAAAGCAAATTGTTTCAAAATGCCCCACATGTCTCCTTGACTTCCCTGTGTTCTTTGCTTTAATCCAAGAAGTAGCACTTACTGACTTTCATTTATCGTTGGCTGAGTACGATTAAACGGAAACTGTCGAATACTAAAGGACCTCATCACAGCGAGGGAAAGATTTTTATCGGCACAAATACCAAGTGACACTTTTCTTTCTCTTTCAAGCACTTACCGTCGGTCACTTAATTCAGGTTTTTTGAATATTCAGAAAAAGTCGTGGTACCCACACTAGCGAGGCCGCCATATTCATATAATAAAATGTTTTCCTCCTCCGTCTGTAAAAAAAAAACCAATATAAATTGGCAAAGCTTGCACGAAGCTGCGCAAGGCTTCAAACAGAAAAACTGGGCGATTCTGAAGACATATCTGGTTGCTTCTGCGTTGTTTCTAGGCCTTAGCTAGGTGATGCAGGTTATTTCTAGGTTGCTTCTAGGTTGTCCCTGGGCTTTAGCTAGATGATGCTACGTTCTTTCTATGTTGACTCTCCAGCGCAAAGAGGTTCAAGTTAAACCACAGACAGTCACAGACAAGACACGGTTGTCCAAACTCCAGATTCAGAAACTCGCGCTGAAACCAAGCGTTCGCACCTCTCACAGATGCCTTCTCAAATTGAAGGACTCTAACAGAAACCTAGACGAAGGACTAGGGTGGTATGCACATTAAGGCGAAAGCCTTTAATGTCTCATTAAGGACAACTCGTCGTTGAAAGGCCTTCCAGCGCTTCGGGGTCTTCTCGCAGCCACCGTTGCGTTTCCCGTTCCCTGGTATTCTGTCGTTGTACGTACTCGGATCTCTTCGGCTCGCCGCTGTCACTTCTCTGTCATTTGTTGGGCTAACTGTTGCCTTCTTCATTTTAGTGGACCAGCGCTGAGTAGTGGGATTTACCCCAACTTGCGTGGCACACACACCTTTTATGATTATAGTTTTTTCTGGATCCACTCACAACGAACAACTTGCTAAACAGCTTCGCGGTTAAAAATTAAAACAGGTACGTAATTTAGCGTTCTGGTTCATGTTAATACTTTCGTTGGATATACATAAGAGAGCATAATATTACTTGACGGCCAACAAGCTGTCAGGATTGTTAGTGAAAAATGATTGAATTAGTTCAGTGAAAGAGCGTACAGTTATCTTGCGAGCAGCTAGGGTCGTTGCGGCCACCTGGTGGAGATGGTCTCAATCATGCTCTCCTTTCTACGTTGACTCTGAGATCCATTTCGGCACAGCAAAGAGTGCTAGTTCACTCAAGGAATACGTTAGGGTACACGAAGGCTGATGTTGGAGTGCCTCTAACAGAAACCTAAATCCAAGGATTAGGGATTGTCTGCCATTTTAAGGCGAAAGCCTTTAGTGTCTCATACTCGCGTTCGTCCGTCCGTGCCCTGGTATGGTGCCAGCTGTGGCCTCTCCCCCTCACACTCTCTCAGCCGCAATCACTTGATGGCACAGTGGCGCATAGCAACAGTTGCACTGCCACAGCTGTGGCCTCTCCCCCATACATTCTCTCATCAATGACGTCATTGCTGACAGAGTAAAAAAAGACATTGCATAGTCAGTCGAATGGCCACAGGCTTTCGCCGAACACACTTCGCAGTTTACAGAGTGCCCTTCAATTTTTTTTTTGTTCTTGGCAGTGGGCCATAAAATGTTTACAAATGTTTTTCTTAATTTAAGCTTTTGTTGAACTTAGCCTGCGTTGCTTCGGATGTTGTCAGAATGCTGTCCGAACGAGCGCCGGAAACATAATGAATGACCGTTACACAAAAAGAACGGTTGATCCTTCCGTACTAGATGCCAACGGTCTCTGCTAAGTTGCTTGGCGCGCAAGCTGGATGAATGCAAAGGGCGTGGTCTCTTCAGTACGACGTGGCTGTCGGTGAAGCGGAGACTTCAGCTATGATAAATGATGGTGTACTGGCTGCTTCAAGCGGAACTTTTTCTGCGAGCCCGCTTTTCTGCTCTTGACGAGCCAGAATAGTTTGTTCGACGATGGAATGAGTAACTTCGTGAAGTGTGTTTCGCAATTCTTGGACTTGGCGGTGTCGGAGCTCGGTCTGCACTTAAAGATATAATCCTCGTGGTGCTCCACTGAAGATAATGCCCAGGAACTACGGTTGGAAACAGGCCTCACTTACTGGAGCATGAGCAAAAACCTGATTATACCCGCATTTGAGGAGGAATTTTGTGGACTCGTATGTCGCACTTGTAAATAGGCAATTTTACTGCTGTTGTGTTCGCAACTATTATACTAGATGTCACTAAACGGTAATTCTTTGTTCTCTTAAGACACTTATAATTAGGTAGAATGTGGACAAAGATAGGTTCTAAAACTTCAAGTGTCAACAAATAAATGCTGAATTCCGGCGCAACTCATCCAACGGTCAGCGTCGACGTTAATGAGAGTCACGCTGAACCAATGTAGTGTTGCACCACACTGCCATCGCAGGAATGCGCCTTTTCGAGGCGTGCGGGCTGGCGGGCGCCTGCCACGCGCACTTCTTCGAAACGCGTTACGCCATCTACAAGCCTACATCAGCTGACATCGGCGGCTCACACAGTGGATGTCGCGGTTGTGAGATCTACAGTATTGTCCAGAAAAACTCACATGGCTGCTTGTGCATTCACCTTATACGACTCCGAGGTAAAAGCCATTTTCGTCTAGTTCTTTTTTTTTCTCATTAGATTATAGTAGTACTATTATTGTTATTAATTTGTTGCTTAAAATTATTTCGATGGGACAGCACAATACGAAATAGCCAAAACCAAACTTATCGTCACAGAACTAAAAGAAACGCCTTAATTCTGCATGCATGGTCAAAGAAGGGACTGCCTCAGCGAATTACGGGAACAGCGCCAACGCTTCTGTTATTTTGCTTCGTTTACACGTAACCACACTTTCCTGTATCAACCAGATTGACAGGGTGTGTAGAGCACATGCTAAATATAAGTCTTAGTGGAAGAACAAACATTTTCCTTTGTACCAGGTGGTTGCTGACTGACCTACAAAGTGGATTATTCTAACTGGAATCGCTGTTCCTTGAATGGTTAATTATCGTATAATTATGGTGCTCGTGCAATTATAGCGTTCGTGTTCATAATATTAAAGTGAATCTCGATGCAGACGAGTATTGGAAAGTACCGTCAACGAAAGTTAGATGTTCCGTTAATCTTAGCGACGCGCAATAGCCGTTGAACAAACACGTGGTGCAAGCACAAAAATCTTCTAAGAGTTTTAAAACGGAGAAAAGGGCACGTCTTACAACTTTAACGCGTTCTACAACGAAGATACGTATCCTAGATATAGGCATTAAGCTCGTAGAGAGAGAGAGAGAGAAGAGATTCAAGTATATTAAATGATAGATAGCTATTAACCCTACGAGCGGGGTGATAAATTGTTTTGCTAAAATGCGTGGTGCAGCAGCTGTAACTGACACGAAGTGTAACTGGCGTCAAAAGAAAGCATTCAAGGAGTGGTCTTACGTTTCATGCTACACGCTTAACTTTTATGCCATATTTCACACGGGGATGCATGGTCGCGAAACTCGTTTTGAAGCGTTGAAAAAATTTACAGTGCAGTCTCGAGTGTGCTTTTAACCGACACCAAAACGACAAAAAACTCGAGCGAAAAAAGAAATAAAAGCTCAAATACGATATAACAATGTCGTAAAACTTGAAGTTCAAAAGCCATCTCTTATGCGTGACGTGTCTGTAGCTTGTAGTTTTCGCATATTGTATAAAAGTTTAGCAGAAACGACGCTTACAAGGGCGTCGGAGTCTCTCCGGGCGTGACAAGCTCGGAGTGCTGGGGTTGATTGATTGACGCAATCCTGAATCCCATCATCGAACGCCATTGCACGCCTGGTAAGAACTCTCCTTCACACCAAAGGGCACGGCTTCCAATGCCTCACTTTTTCACCTCGATAAAAACGACATGTTAAGCTTTTTATTATTGCCATCGTTCAATTTTCGGTACGAGACTCCGAACGCCCCCCCCCCCCCCCCTCTTTTTTTTTTTTTTTTTTTTTTTTTTTTTTTTTTGTCACGGTCGCCTCGCTGGCCACCGCAGGTGAAGTGTATCTCTGAGGACTTGTATTTTACGTGGTGTACGAAATAGACCGTTCTCATACTTGTAAAGCCGGCTTGCCTGCTGTGCATTTCACCCACATAATGGCGGCTAGTCGCTTACTGCAAACAGTGTATTCAGCTTCATTCATTATAGTCAGCGTATTGAAGTGCACTTATAACAGTCGAGCCTTAGCACGTTCAACTAGGACCTCGTTCTCCGCTTGAAGCTCAAGAGGTGCCGCCATTAGTTGGGCGAATATGCAGCGCAGGGATACGCACTTGCGAATTGCTAAAAGGGTCCATTGCACTAACGCGCAACGCATGACCAGCCTCTCGCAAGTACACGCAAGTTCGCGGTGTCGTTACGTTTCACTTGGGATCCCCCCTACTGGTATTTTCTCACGTATAAGCTGCGAAGATTTTTTTTAAAATTCGAGCTAAAGTCACACACACACACACACACACACACACACACACACACACACACACACACACACACACACACACACACTCACACACACACACACACACACACACACACACACACACACACACACACACACACACACACACACACACACACACACACACACACACACACACACACACACACACACACACACACACACACACACACACACACACACACACACACACACACACACACACACACACACACACACACACACACACACACACACACACACACACACACACACATTCTGGTTTGCAAAGGTGGCTGTACGGCGGTGCTTCACAGGACTGCAAAAAAGCTGGGTTCACGGCAATACTCCGGAATCGTTTTTAGAAAATTTTCCGTGAATCTTTGTTGAAGGTGCGGGTTATTTCGCGAGAAAATACGTGAATTCCTGATAAAATTTAGCAAAAAAAAAAATCCTATGGAGACCTGCTCCTCCACGCATTGAGGTATTTAAATGTCTTGAGATACGTTTGTCTTACGAAATTATGAGGGCATGGAGCACGGCACCTTTCTCGATTACTGTCCATTCGTTCTCGTGCACGTTAAGAGTCCGGAGATAAGGAGTGGCGAAACTTGATTGTGTTTATCCCCTGGGGTCAAAAGAGGCGGAGGGATCGTTGAGGTGCTCTCTCAAATGTACCTGCAGAGATTACAATACTTGGAGTGGCGTAGTGTTCGTAGGGAAGGCGGTCCGCATGCTTTCTCAGAACTCGAAAAAAAAAAAAAAAGAGACTGACTCTGTGTTATTTTCTTCTGTGAGATAATTAGGGGTTGTTTTTGCCCCGCAGTGGAGATAAGATAGGCGGAAGGTGATGATTATTATGATCTGCGATCTCGTTAGCATGACCCCTCGTTGATGAACTTTCGCTTAATGCAGACTCTGGTACGTACACAATCGGTACAGCGGCTCCCTATTTTCAGAGCCGAGCTCTTTAAGCATTTCGCTGCGCCGGGTAGCGAGAACAGGAATTATCATCATCATGAACCGGTACGCACTGGCTTCGCTCTCTTCAACTCCTGCTTTGCTCCCAAAACACGTACGTATGCCGATTTGTCCGGCGTGGAATACAAAAACTATGATGCGCGAGTCTGTTACGTCACTAAAAATCACGTAACAGATAGTCACGGGTCTGAAATCGCGTAACATCACCTAACGAGTCGTCACGCGACTAAAGTTTACGTAACATTCCGTAATGACTAGCCACGTGACTAAATATATATATATATATATATATATATATATATATATATATATATATATATATATATATACACATATAAATATACGGGGCATGACGATGACGCCAACGCCGACGGCAAAAAGCAGCCGAAAGTGTCCATATAATTGCTATCGCAATAAAATATCGTAACATGTTGTAACAGCTGGTCACGTGACAAAGATCTCGTAACAATTAGTCACGGGGATAAAATCACGTAGCATCGCGTATTAGCTACTAACGTGACACGTTCCCGCCGTAAACCATGTAACAGCTAGTCACGCAAACAAAACCGCAACCCCACGTAAAAGGTAGTCACGTGACATGCCTAGCCAAATCTAACCATACTTGGTACCACCTAGCAAAAACTTAGCATCTCTAGCGAAAGCTTGACATTGTTAGCAAAACTGAGCTAGGTCGAACACGAGCTCCTCCTGATGGCACCAGCTTTGCCCCCCAAGCGCATGCTGCGCACTTTTTCCTCAAACATAATACAGTGTAACCTCGGTGATACGATCACAGCTCATACGAATTTCGGAGTGATACGAATTTTTATTTGGTCCCGGCCTAGGCGGATTGGCCTGGAATGTGATGGAGTATGGTTGTTACGAACCGATTTTCACCCCGCGACGTTTGATACGAACGTACTCTACCGCCCAGGTACGAAGAGGTGCTGTCCACGCTGTCGCGGGCGCCGCACTGCGAAATCAACAGAATCATGGTGTGAGAAAAATGCGTTTCTTACGGTCAGAATAAACCTTCAGAGACGCGTCACGGCCTCCGGGATCGTGTGCGCGAATTCTTGAGGCTCTAATGTGCCTCCGTGTGCCTTCGCGTTTAGATTACAGAGGGCATTGGCGCAATGTTGTTTTTTTTTCTAACGCGTCGACGCGTGCTGCTGTCGTTGTACTGTGTTTACACGTGCCTGCCTCGCGCATCAGACATCCTATGAGAGGTGGACGAGGACCGAAAGAAGGCGAGGACGGTCGTGGCGAAAAGGTCAGGCCTCACAACGTCAACAGGCACAGACTTTTGAGGTCGCACGTGTGCGCGCACGGCCGCAAATCTCCCAAAAAGCATCCCCAACACCTCTGTGGCAACAAACTCATGACATAAGACCGTGGTTCTGAAGTTTTTTGGCCTTGATGTATCGCGTCAAAGAGTTTCTTCCGTTACTTTCTCCGCAGTGCTTTGTTGTCGTGCAAAAACGCATACTAAAATTTGGAAGGGGCTAGTTTACTTTCGCCGCAGTACTCTGGTGTCATGCGAAAACACATACTAAAATTTGAAAGGGGCTACCGCTGTCGCGGGTCACAACGCACTTGATTCATTAATTACACACGCGCGTACCGGCCGTATATTTACGAGTCCTGGTATGATGACCGACATCTAAAAACTTAACTGACAATCATTCAGAGTTCTTCCTGACGTTGCTGCGGCCCTGAAAAACAGTAAATGAAAATGTACGCCAGCTTTCCTTTGTCGCATGCTAAGCTTCCATGCTTTCTGTTGATACGAACTTCGGATACGAATATTTTTGGTGGTCCCGTGAGATTCGTATCACCGAGGTTTCAATGTACCTCTCGTCAGTTCAGGGCTTTGTTGTGGTAGTAGCAAGCTCGGGCGCACAGGTGCTCATTAATTACTACAACCTGGAGAGTACGTGAAAGGCAGCACACAAAAGCAATGAACGCACGGAACACTCTGTTCGCTAACTTTGCTCTCGTCGTGCTGTCATTGTGTTGGATTAAAACTCGCCTAAACTTTAGGAAGTAGGAGCTGATAGTCGTTTGTAAGAGAAAGTTCATGAAGCGGGGGTTTTTGCATCCAACGAGATAATCTACCTTAGTCGTGTTTCTGTAGTACTGCTTTTAATTAATTAGGCTGTGAGTCGTGCGGAGCTCGTTTTAATTGTCGTCGTACTTTATTGTAGAAGAACAAAGCATCACATAAAGAGACGTAAAAGTAGGAGCTTTTACTTCGAACAGAGGGCGCAGAGAAAGTCGATTATATTGTTATTTGCAACTGTGAAAAGGCTGAAGGACCGTCTTCTTTGTTCTTCAGAATATTCACGTTTCTATTTTACAATGCTGCTTGACTCACAGCAAAGACATTGTCTTTAAATATGCGCGTTCCGAACCAGGTGTCCTGTATGTGAATACGGAAAGCACTGCCATTTCTTTTTCTTTTTTAGTGCCGATAGCCTTATGCCACTATCTAGTGCTGCTAGCCATATGTCACTATCTGACAGGCGGCGCTGACTGACGCTCCCACGTTTAAATGCACATATATTCCCCATAAAGTGGACGGAGGGATGACCGCCACCGTAGCTTAGTGGTAGAGCATCGGACGCCTTCTTCGAATGTCGCAGGTTCGGTCACTACCAGTGGCAAGTTATCTTTTCGTCCACTTTCCTTTCTTCACATTTACATCACAATTACTTCTAACGACATCCCCTATACTTTCCTTGGGATCATTGTCTGTTAGTTCTCATTAATATTGTGTCTAACAAAGAAAAAGAGCCCTTATATTTACACTTCTTTCCTTCATTCATAGCCCTATCTTGATTCTTTTCATATTGAATGAAGATTTCTCAAAAGCTGGAGCCGGAAGCATTGGCACATAACTTTCAACTACCCTGAGCATGTGAGAGAGGGATCTTACTTACGTTTGATGGAGCGACGAGCGATCGATTTTCGGTATTCGACTTCTTCGTGCCTCCGGTGCAAGGGCTGTTTACTGAGTCACATTCTGGGATTTATTGAACACGGAGCTGAAAAACGAATAGGCCCTTGTCGTATGACCTTTCAATTAGTCAGGCTCGCGTGTCATGTTTCGGAAGAATGCTATCTGGAAATCCGGAATCTCAACTTTTAGTTCACTTCAGCTAGTTCATGCATTTTGGCTGTTGACATCGTTTTAGATAGTGACATCGAAAATTAGCAGACGATACAATGATTGTATTGAAACGATTCTTGTCTCTGTTTTAAAGGGCCCCTGAACCATTCCGAGCTCAAAAACGAGAGAGCCCGCCTCGGTGGCACAGTGGCTAGGGTGCTCGGCTGCTGACCCAAAGGTCGCGGGTGCGATCCTGGCCGCGGCGGTCGCATTTAAATAGAGGCGAAATGGTAGAGGCCCGTGTACTGTGCGATGTCAGTGCACGTTAAAGAACACCAGATGGACGAAATTTCCGGAGCCCTCCGCTACGGCGTCTCTCATAATCATATCCTGGTTTTGGGACGTAAAAGCCCAGATATTGTTACTATTAAAAACGCGAGATTGGTTTCTTTCTCGTCTTCACTACCCTTCCGACGGCGGCCACCTTCTCCTCGCCACATGTTTGTTCATAAAAATACTTCGAAAATGTCAGCACTAAGCGTTGAACCCATGCGGATTTCGCGCTTTTCGAATATACACCCAGTTATCTCTACTCCCACAGCCAAAAACACGAAAGAGGAAGTGAAACGAGATAATCGTGCGCGATATTCATGCGGGACAGGGAAGAACTGGCGTGCTACTGCATGGCAAAGCAGGGTAGGAGACAAATCACGACTGATATACTTCGTACACGGACCAATCGGGAGTTTATTTCCACATGACGTCACGTGAACGGCCTGCTGGCGTCAGGAATTGTGCCGAAAAGACAGGAAACGTCAAGAGAGAATAACGTGGCGCTTTTTTTTTTTTTGTATTTTCTAAGTATCCTTTGGAGCTTAGGGGAGATTTAACGAAGACATCCTTAGCTGTCACTTGGGGTATCTACCTTTAAGAGCGTTGATTTAGTTCCCCGTAAGCACGTTCCATCACAAAGCGCAAGAAAATATAAACCACATTTATCTCATCGAGTATGCACACATGCTCCCCCGCTCTAGACCACTCTCTGCCTTAATTTCGCAGCTGGTTCAAGATCCTCGCGGTTAAATGGGAACAGAATCTGTCGCACGCTCACTTCAAGTATTGGCGCTGGCGAGTTTTGTGAGAACTTCGGTTTAACTAAGTCAGAGAGAGTACCTTTTAACGATTACATTACCAAATTACCGCGCCTGTCGACTCTTGTAGAGTGAAATGAAGGGATAAATATCATGCAATTAACTCTCTAGAATCAAGGCGAGATAGCAGCGAATCCTCCAAAACTCGTTTCCAAAGAAGTGGAACACAATTTATCTTCATTAGCTTGGTGCCGTTGAGTATGTTTTTCGAAAGCTTCTCACAAATGTAAAACACGTGGTGCGAGATGAGATTGCGGAAGAATTGTTTGTCGAATCATTCCGCCACCTTCCGGGTGCTCTTGTATGTTGTAGCATAACCAAGTAAACCTTGTATCTTGAATGAAAGAATCGTGTTATACTGAAAGAATAACAATAAAAAATGTACTGCGAGTAATTCTAAAGTATAGTGAAACCACCACGTTAGCACTCTCGTATGCATGCATGGAAATTGGACGCATACTGAAGAAAGGAAAAAGAATCGGCATGTTCATATGATTTCAGTTTTTTATGTTACGAAGACGTGTTAAACAATAAACAGCTCTTCCAGAGTTAAAATGTATGGCCGTAATACTATATAAGATGATTATCATCACAGTACTGCTTTTACTGCAGCAACGATCCAATGTAACGTTTGCCAGCAAATGCGTGAAGTTTCCAGGTAAAGTTCAGTTAATGTGGATGAATGATTAAGATTGTGTTGGAATTCCGGCAGAGTTTTGGAGAACTCCGGTATTAATTGCTTAAGTAGTTAAGGCCAGAGTTCGTTGATCAAGTGATCTTTGTTAAGGCACACGGTTACTTTCGGTATTACACTATCACAGAACATCATTATTGCTACTCTTTCAAGATTTGTGGAAAAGATGAAGAAAACACACAATCTTGCGGCTAGTCCCTCAGGACTTCAATAAAGTTGTTTGTCTGTCCGTCTTGCAACCCAAAAAAGGGAGCGCTTATCAGCGTATGATAAGACGCTCGCTTGTGCACGGCATGTTCCTAAAGGCACTCTTTTTTAAAGCGAGAGCTTTACTGGCCTAGTCGAGCCAATGTCGCTGAGTATCTCCACGTGGCGTAGAACCGAAGGACAGGTGTACCCCGCGACAAACCGCGCTCCGCCGCCGCCGCTGCTCCGACCGCTGCTCGGACTACTACCGCTGTCTCACAGGCCGTGTCCAATTGACCAACCACGGGACTCGCCACTCTCTCGCCACGCCGGGCCAGCGGACGTGTCAGTTCAGCTGTTGTGCCGTGGTTGTGAGATGGAAGGAGGGAGCGAGGACGCAGGTCCATCTGAGCTGAAGTTGCCTAGGCGGTCGCAGCAGCGACAGCAACAAACTGCCTCAGACCGCTCTGCGGATGTCGTTCGTCTTGCTAAAGGGTTAAAGCGGAAACGTGAGTACAAGCGCGCAAAGTGGCAAGCTGAAACGACTGTAGGACGAGAACTTCGGCGAGCTAAATGGCGGGAGAAGGATGCAGGAAGACGACAGCGAACAGCTGTAGGGGCGGCAGTGAGAACTACGCGTTAGACTGCGGCGACGGGTTCGCAAACTGACGAAAAGACGGTAGTGAGTGCACGCAGTACCGAACGTTCGACTAGCCATATCGTTTGGTTGGCAAACTATGCCTCGGCTACGAGGATAAACAACCATAGCTAAACCAAGTAACCAAACTTGCGCTTACATAACCTGGCCAGCCGAGCTAAGTCGCAGCCATTTGTTTGTATGATGATACCCCTACACTTGTGACGTGAAGGTTACAGTATCAGGCTTCATCAAAACCACGAAATTACCACAAGGTCAGAGTTTAAATACAGCATTCGCAACAGTGTGGACATTTTTCATTGTTTCTACGGTGTACTATCGTGAGCAATGTGAAGGGGAACACGCGAACGCGTAACCAATAGCCTATACCCCGACGCAGGGCGATTAGAGGAGGCTGCTGGCGGAAAAAAAGCGGAAAGAGCATCACGGCCCCGCTACATGTTGGCGCGAACTAGGTTTTTAGCGTTGCTAGCTTTGTTATGGCCTGTATTGGGCGCTTTAATGCGAGCGCCATCACGCCACATGAGATGCATGGATAGACGACAGGCCGGGCCGCTAGAGTGCTCCGCACATAACAATATTCAGTATAGACAGCTACTCGCTGGCTGGTTCGCGTGAAACCGATTCCCACAATACGTGGGATACGCCGATTTTTTATATATTGTGCATTTATACGTATATGGTGCTCCAGCTAACTCTTCCCGGAGTCTGAACATGTGACGACGCACGCTAGGACAACGCGATCAGAGAGAGAGATAGAGAAAAGCAAAGGAAAGGCAGGGAGGTTAACCAGGTTGTACCCGGTTTGCTACTATACACTGGGGGGAGGGGGGAAAGGGTAGGAAAAAGAACAGAGAAAGAAGGAGGAAAGAGAGAACAAGTGGCACGCGGAAACACATTTCAACGCTCACCGAGCGATCAAATGCATCTTGCTGGCAAGTGCATAGAACAAAACACATTCTTTATTCAGCTGCCCTTAATTACTTGATTCTGCAAGATCAATTAGCTCTCTTCAGTAGCAATGAAACTAGGCCAAAAGTTCCAATGAACATGCTGTACAATGGTTTGGAAAACATCCGAGTTAGTCCGCCTTCGGCTCAGGCAAAAACGACACTTTGTACATTCCAATGTGTGTTCGGCGAAAGCTCGTGGCAATTCGACTGACTATTCAATGTCTATTCAATGGGATCGCACACAAACAGAATGTGTGCGTGTGTCCCCTTTTAATTTTTTACCGCGAATCGCAGCGAGACGCGAGACTAATCTGCCTCCGTTCGCCTGCGTTCGTGTATTCTCGCGCTTTGCGCATCGTGCAAACGCCATCCGCGTTCCAGCGCTTAAATTGACGAACACTGTTAATTCCAAAGTATGTTCCGTGGACGCTTGTGTCCATTGAGACGGGGTCGGTCAGAATGGAACGCGATGCGCGCGTCTCCCTCCTTGCATTATTGGAAACGCTGGGCACAGCGACGGTACGCAAGCAAAGCGGGAGCGCTGTATAGAGTACAACGCGACCGACGTCCGTTTGCGCACCCCGGAGGCCACCTGGCACGGGCGTCCGTTTGCACACCCCGGAGGCCACCTGGCACCGTGTCAGGGTTCGGACGGACGGACGCAAGCATGATACATTAAAGGCTTTCGCCTTGGAAGTTCTAATGAACATGTTGTACAATGGATTGGAAAACGTCCGAGTTAGTCCGTCTTCGGCTGACGGCGCAGCGCTGCTGGATCCACAGCAATCATTTTAGAGCCTACCTCTGATCGCACGGAGCCGGAATGATCACTCTAGCTAACCTTCCGAGTTTTTCTCAAGTATTTTATTAACGTGCAATCCCCAAGAACAGCGAAGAGAGCATTTTAATGTCTTGCCGCCCCAACAAGAATCCTTTCAAGTGAACTTGTCGGAATGGCGTTCTGGGATGCAGCAACGGAACATTATGCGCCTGGTTTTACATAAAGAGTTAGCTGGAAAAAAAAAATCGCAGCGTCCCTCATGCATTCGCCCTAAACGACTCGATTTAGAAGGCTGTTTTCTTTTAGATGTGAAGCATCTTATGGCGAAGCTTAATCCGGTGGTGGTGGTGGTGGTGTGCCGCGTGCCCACCCTTACTGCGCATGCGCAAACCCTTTAAAAAAATAAAAATAAAAAACCTCCTCTCCCCCCTCTCTCTCCTCTAGGCATCCCTCCCCGCGGCAACCACACCCTCACTGCGCATGTGCCTCCCCTCCTCTCTCCCCTCTTACACTGCCCACTCTCTTCTCTAAGCATCCCTGCCCGCGGCGTCTACACTCCCACTGCGCATGCGCGTCCCCCCCTCTCTCTCCTCTCCTACGCTCCCCCCCTCTCTCCTCTACGCATCCCTGCCCACGGCGTTCACACTCCCCACTGCGCATGCGTGTCACCCCCCTCTCTCTCTCCTCTCCTACGCTCCCCCCCTCTCTCGCCTCGCGACGCCGACGCAGGCAGCGTCTACTAGCGAGTTTCTTGGTTGAAATACCGACTGTTCGCGCTGCACAGCCGTTCCCTGGCCACCCCGTATATATGGCAATGGATCTTGACCTCCAAGGTGGTGCCGGTGGGAGATTTCTCGTGTGCGTTGTTGAACAATAAAAATTCGCAGCGTGCGCGTTAACTAAAAGCGGAGTGCGGGTCTCTGTGTCCAGTCGGAATGTTCTGTCTCTCATTGCCCATTAGCAGCGATTGGCATGTTCCAGTAGGAAACACTGCTCCATCACTGCCTGCTTTGCGCCTCCCCAGTTTTCTCTCCTGCGCGACGCTGCGATGAGCGCCAGCGTCAACGCCGCCGCCAGTGTAAGCGTTAGCGCCCGCTGCTTCACATCTACACATGGTTCCCTTTAGCGGGAGATGGTGTAATTTTTTTCTTCTCATTGCAAGTACTATTTCATCCCATACCTCCGAAAACTTTCTGCACTTAACGTGGTTTTGCACTGACTCCAAGATCGGAGGCCTCGTATACAGCCTCCTTCATCAGCCTACTGTTGAGTAAGTGCATATGTCATGTGATGACGTCATCGCGTGTCTTCGTTGTTACATAACGATGACGTCATGTTGACGCCCGAAATATTAGCGATCTGTGACGTCATATGACATCATCTAATAACCTCATCACGTGATGACGATTTTTCGCATCACTCGTATTCATGCCGACGTCGTGGGACACCGACGGTTCTTTTTCGCGTTTGATGAGGCCTTAAAATTTTCTTTCAGTACCTTGTGATGTCGTGCACAATCAGTCAGTGACGCACTCATGACGCCCACTTAAACCATTGCAGTTTTGTGTACATTTTTGTAAGGAAAACTCGAGCGTACGGGTTAACATAGGCCACGCGACAGTAGAACCCCGCCGTTACATTCCTGAGTGCTGCATTTTCCCGGCTGTTACGTCGTTCCGGTATAGCTCCCGTAGGATCTATTGTATTGGGAGCCCCGCTGTCACGTCACAACTGCGAGACTGTTCCAGTATAATAGGTCGCGAAGTGCGCTCCGAGCCGGCGGAGTGGCCGCGTAAGAGAGCGGCCATGTTGACTTTTCACGAAGCATCGTCCGGCTTAACTCTTTCAGACTTGTTTTAAAGCGAAAGCCCTTAATGTCTCATGCTCACGTCCATCCGTCCGTCCGTGTCCATCTGTCCAACCGTCCGTCCGTCCGTGTCTGTCTGTCCGTCCGTGTCCATCCGTCTAAGCGTCCGTCCGTCCGTGTCTGTCTGTCCGTCCGTCCGTCCGTCCGTCCGTCCGTGTCAGTCCGTCCATCCATCCGTGTCCGTCCGTCCGCCCGTCCGTGTGTCCGTCTGTCCGACCGTCCGTGCGTCCATCCGTCCGTCCATGTCTGTCCAACCGTCCGTCCGTCCGTCCATCCGTGTGCGTCCGTCCGACGAAAACAACAAAAAAACATGGCTGATCCCTCTGTCATAGGAATCGGTATAACACGAAAGTAAAACGTGTCCTCACAGATGTAGTGGAGCGTTTATTCTGCATTCTTTCGCTACAAGGATGAAGGAATGAATGCTACAGCAACATATTGTAATGTCACGCGAAGAACGGCAAACCGCTCGAAATTTGCAGCGCGCACCTCAAGCAGAAAGGACGCACGAAATTAGCATACACAGGACGAGCGCGGTCTGACAACTGTCACAGCTCGACACCTAAAGGGTCATTTCGATGGAGGCGAAATGGTAGAGGCCCGTGTACTGTGCGATGTCAGTGCACGTTAAAGAATACCAGATGGTCGAAATTTCCGGAGCCCTCCACTATGGCGTCTCTCATAATCATATCGTGGTTTTGGGACGTAAAATCCCAGATATTAAAAAAAAAACACGTAAAGGGTGCTACTCAAATACAAATAAAGACGCACGAAACGAACACACAAGTATACACAGGACGAGTGCGAACAGCTCTCAAAATTGTTACTTCGTACGTGAGCAGTGCGCTCCTTTCGGAAACGCGGCCGCTGCGGCGAGCGATGTGACCTTCGTGCACTTTTTAACCACTGTAACTTCAAAGCAAACTTGCGGTGGAAGTACAAGACGTACAGAGAGCGCCAATGCCCCAATCGCAAGATAAACCACGTCCTGCGGAGCCGCGCGCGCAACGCAAGGAGAGGGGCGTTGACCTTCAGAGTTACTTGAGAGCGCGCCTCCGCGCCACCTTCGCGCCATCTCGCTAGTGATGACTAGAGGCCGGATTTTTAGGCACTAAAAATCGCGTTTTAGGCGCCAAAAATAGGCAGGAAAAACGCAGTTTTAGGCCCGCAAAATCGTAAATATATAGGCACAATAAATTTTTACAAAAACTAAAATTTTAGAATAAGGACGTGCGGGACCTGATATACAACAGGAAAGCAAACAAATGTTATATTTTATGATGGCACAAGGGCGTTACTGATTTAACATAGCCATGCAATGGTCCCTTTTCGGGCATGGTTTCCAGAACACGGTCTCTCCTTTTATTGTCCAGAATGGTAAGTTAAGTGTGCACCATCGAATAAACACGCTCCTGGGTCTGTTTCTTTTCGGTATGGCTGGGAAGGGCAGCACAGGATTCAATAGCCAGAACGCTAAAAGGCCAGAAGAGTCTGTTAGCCTCGTATTGGCCGGGTCTAATAGCGCAGGGTCAATTTCTCCTCTTTGTGTGAACATCATAAAGGGCCCCTTACCAGGTTTGAGCGTTTCGAGCTAGAAGTGTAATGCATGCACTGCGCGCTGACGATCACGTCTGCCAAGATTTGCAACGCTACGCTCCTCGGAAGGAGGTATAATTGTCAGACTGAACGCCGCTTGCCCTTGATCTCACGGGCGAGCGCACCTATGTGGAGGAGGTGAAGTTCAACAAGGAATGGTCCTGCGTATGTCACAGTGGTACATGAAAGTGCAATTATTCGAGGCTACATGTGTAATTTGTGCAATCTATTGCTTGAATAGAATAATGAAAGTTAATAGAAATATTAAAACATACAAACGGAATGTGCGCTCATTTTTCTTTAGTTTTTTTCTTCGAATCGAGAGCGATGCGAGACTTAGCTGCCTATATTTCTTTTGTGTTCGTGTTCTCGCCGTTCCCGCGTCGTGCCGGCGCCAGCCCTGACAACGTTTTGCATATTTTTGGTGCATCGTCCCTTACAGCAGTTCCAGCGGTGCGATGCGCTGTGTTGTGGTAAGGATACAGGACCCATGCCAGCCTCTCCAAACGCATAGACGGATCTATCCCACAGAAACAGGCAGTACACTATAGAGCGAACGCCCAAACGATACAACACCGCTTGTGCGCACGACTTGGCTTGGGCATGTCATGTGCACATAGTGTAATCTTGCGTGCGCATGGCGTGTTGATGCGTCAACGTCATGTGATCTTCCGGCTCCGAGTTTCTCTGATACCGAAGAGGGCAGGGAAGGAATTTCGCTTGCGAGTGGCAAAGGCTCCAAGCTCACCTACCGGCATCGTGCTTTCGCGGCTCGTAATGAACCAATTAAAAAGTTCTTGTGGCACAAAGCTCTTTATTGGGCACACAACCACTTCCAGTATCTGACTAAAATTTCTCATGTGACCTGGTGAAGCGCCCTTTAAGAGTAAATTACAAATGAAACAAAAGCCATGTGCACATCTGATATTTTTTTTACCTACTTTCTACTTTCCCTGACGGTACTCCATATTTCGCATTCATTCTCCATATTCCTGCTGCTGCGCGCAGGCACCTCCTCCCACCCCGCCCAAGTCTTGAAGGAGGTGCTTCAGTTCCATGGGAACACTGGAGTGGAAAACCGGCGGTAAAAGCCGCCCGCCACGTCCTCGGCCATAGACGCCACTCTCCTCTTCCCGCCTTTATTTTCCTCTCCCCATTCCACTGTACACGCTGAGACGTGCTCTCATTTAGGGTTGCAGAAATAGCGTCTTTTCCTGTCCCCTACTCCAACCGCTCGCGCCATGGCAGTGCGGTGGGATAAGGTGGCCGGCGCGTCCCATTTCACTGCCGCTACCGGTTGCTTCCCGGATGTTTGCTGAACTAGGGAACTAGGTTGTTGCACCCCATAAAGTTCCGAAACGTCAATTTTGCACGGTAACATGAATTACGGTCTCAAACTGTACTCGAAAGCAAAATTTGAGGCTAAATAGCGTTCATATAGGCACCAATTTTGAAAATAGGCATTTATGGGCACTTATAGACATTTAGGCACAAACCCCCCAAAATAGGCATTTATAGGCACTATAAAAACACTATAAAATCCCTCCTTAACCCCTAATTCATGCTCATATATCAAAGTGGCGCGATAGGAACGCAAGGAAAAAAATAGGCATTTGCCTAAAATCCGGTCTCTAGTGATGACAAAAACGCTCTGAAGTCGCGGAGCTCTGAGGACCGCCAACGGTACACGGTGTACATAAATAGCTCGCCGTTAGGAAGCTGAAGAACGTACGCTCGGTGGCCGAGTGGTTGCGCGCTGCGGAGCGAGAGGTCGTAGGTTCGACACCCGGCGACGGAACTTTTTCTTCTGTGTTTTTTCCTTTGAAATCTGTTAGTTTATATTTTACAACGTCACATGCGTGACGGAAAATACGTCAGTGGAGCCGTGGTGGACCCCGGAATAAAACACTTTCGTGTTAAAAGACATGGCATAGTCAGTCGAATGGCCACAAGCTTTCGCCGAACACACTTTGGAATGTACAAAGTGTCCTTCAATATTTTTAGCCCTCGCGATAGTAAGGCCTTCGAGATTGGCGTTTGCATCCGCCGTCGCGTAGGCGTGGGCACGTCATCATATTTATTTGTCGGAGGGGATCACGAAGCTCTCGGTCGGACTCGTCGCGATGGTTATGTTGCGTGCGCTTTGTTCTTTCACGCCAGCAAATGTCGGTACCAAAAGAACCGTATTCGTTTCCATTTCAGTGGAAAACGCCGTTCTCGGCAGCGCGGTTTTATCCGTCGACTAGAGCGTGGCTGAGTGCGCAAATGCGTGTGCCAATCATGAGGTTTAGGAGTTGGTGGAGCAGGGGTAATATTGTTCGACCATCTCTTTCGGGAGCACATTCATTATAGAGAGGCGTTCGGCCGTCTAGAACGAGCCAGTGTGGTCCGACACTATGCCGACGGTGCTGCATTATCGCTCGGAGACGCCGACGCATCTAGTGACCATCTTGCGATGGTATCACCAAAAGTGATCGCTTGCCAGGTGTCGACCGTGATGGGATTAGATTTATTAAAAGGATACGACGAAGAAGGTGCTAGAAAAACTATTCGTGCAGATGGGCTTGAGTAAACGCACCAGGATACGCTGCACGTGTTTTTTAAAGCATACTTGGAAAAACAGTGTGAACAGCAGAAGAAGAAAAGGACGCTGCACGAGCGTTGTACAACAACTGAAATTTATTGAAACAAAAACGAATGCACGAAAATCCTATGCAATTTATTCAAGCGTAAGCACTGAAATAAAATTTTGTACAACTAACCTTTTTTTTTGTTTTTCAGTTTTCTCGGCTGTTGCGTTCCCGGCTCTTGCGTTCATATACGGACCCTTCAAAAACGTACCAGTGAGGTTCTACTGTAGTATAGTGTCTCTTTGAGATGCCGACCTACGCTCCTTAGAGTCTCTCGTACTGTTACACCACGTTCCTGCATCGTTTCGATAGAGGCAGCACATGCAAAGTAAAAGTAAGGGCTAACGATGTCAACAGATCTGCAGCTATGACTGTCGTTGCAAATCCTCACGGAGTGACGCTTGACCCCGGAGTGGATGCGTTCCGGTTCGCCTGAATGTTATATTCTCTATCATTAAACTTGAAGTTCATAGTAGTAACGTGCATGAAAAAAATTCAAGTTCAGTTTACCTAAACTCGGTCTTCCTATTCCAGTTATGATCTCAGCGTGTTAGTTTGTAGATAGATAGATAGATAGATAGATAGATAGATAGATAGATAGATAGATAGATAGATAGATAGATAGATAGATAGATAGATAGATAGATAGATAGATAGATAGATAGATAGATAGATAGATAGATAGATAGATAGATAGATAGATAGATAGATAGATAGATAGATAGATATCCCGTTTATTTCTATTTCTCAGTCCCAGAAGATTGTAATTGTGTCCTCTCGCATGAAACGTCATTGTAACACGTGATCTATAACAAAAAAATGCTGCCGCTTTGTTATAAAGTGGGCAGAACTGGTAGAACAAAAGGCTTTTGTTTCTAGCGGAGTGGCTTGCCAAGGCTGTTTTCTGTTCAGTGGTTTTCATGCACTAGATAAGAGGTTGTTCAAAACTCATCAGCTGACCCAGGGCAGTTGCTGTGTGTTTGTTCAAGAACAGGCGGCACTTCCATGCGTACCTTGGCTCCGACAAGACAGTCCGTCTGGTTGAAACGCCCTCCAGCTGAGGCTCACTCTACATTTCAGGCAGAGCTTACCGCTCTATCATGGTAGAATAAATACCACTTTAAATCACCGACCAAAACCATTGCACAGCGAAACTGTTGCCCATTTTGCCAGCCATTACATGTCGTTCCCTTGTTGTTCCTGACTTTCGGCGAAGTTTTCCCTAAGCATTTGTTTCTTGTTTCTTCGTTGGGTTAAGCAAGGGGGGATCCAGCATGATGATACATTCATTAACGGAAGTACTGGAACACTACGGTAGCATGGCAGTGGGGCCATGGCCCATTCCGCCCGTCAACTCGCCCAGAGCGCGCATTGCTATCTCGCATTGACGAAAAGAAAAGGTGAACTGAGGAGGAAACGCACCCAACGTCCGCAAGCCACTCTCCTTCGAAGCCACTCCCTCCTCATGCTCAATGTTTATGGTAGAATTTCCAGCATTCTGCTCTTTCGTTTTTTTTAACACGAAAATGTATTATGCCGGGGCCCACCAAGATTTCAGTGACGTACTTCCGTAACAGAAATGACGTCGAAAAAATACTGATCATCAGAAGACAAAAGTTCCGTTACCCGGAGTCGAACCTACGACCTCTTGGTCCGCAACGAGAGATGCCGGGCACGCTATCCACTGCGCCATTGCCACATACTCTGTAGGCATTGCAAATGCGCCTTTTATATCTATCACTGTCCTCTCACAGTGCTCTTGCTAAACTGAAGTAATGCATCATAACTGTGAAAGCCGCGATTAGTTTCTTCAGAGCGTCGATTCTACGCGTCCATCCCAGTCGGCGCGTTTAGAATACGAAAAGTGCAATTTTGTCGACGCATTAACACACTGCCAGGTGGCGACCTTACTCCTTGCGTCGGCGCCGCTCATAGCATCCATCCATACCAAAGCTAGCCCTGAGACGCGCGAGTCCTTAGCGTGACCATAACTCCGCGTTCCCAACTTACACTCGCCGCGCGAAAAATCGCAGCCGGCCGACCGGAAAGATGCGACGCGCGTTGCGTTTCCCTCTGGTCCGGCAGTGGTGTTCAATAACTCTAACACGCCGCCAGTAGGCGACCTTAGCCCAAATTCGGCGTCCACTTAGTGAAGCTCTTATGGGTGTCACACCGCTTTCTCTGATTCCGCTCTCACCGTACAGCTACCACAAGCATCTATGACCACAAGGGTTTGTTTAATCATTAATGATGGATGCCAGTCGTCGGGATACAGCTGTACCACCAAGCGTCAAGGTGGATGCATCCACGTTATACGGTGCTATAACTCTCAAACACCAATACACATTGTGTAAGCTCTTTTATATCAATGTACAGAAAACGTTCAACTACTTCTGTAAGCACACGTTTCACTTTCGTGTTATACCGATTCCTATGACGGAGGGATCAACCATGTTTTTTTTTGTTTCTGGGCTTCAAGATTGTCACTTGACGCTTCCTTCCAGATTATTTTTTTTCTCCATGCTACCACCGCTTCGCTGGAACGCAACCAGCGTTGCAAGCGCTGTTGCTGTGCATGACATGCAGAGTAGCGTTCCACCATGGCCGCAACCCTCGTACCCGCTTGTCACAATTCCTCTCAATAGTTCATCTCGTGACTTCCATCCTCTACTCTAGGAATCATCTACTCTACAGAGCGGCGCCCGCGTCCCACATCGCCACAGCGCATGCGCGTCCTCTCCCCCCTCTCTCCTCTACTCTACGGAGCGGCTCCGACGTCCCACATCCCCACAGCGCATGCGCGTCCTCTCCCCCCTGTCTCCTCTAGGAATCCTCTACTCTACGGAGCGGCTCCCGCGTCCCACACCCCCACAGCGCATGTACGTCCCCTCCCCCCTCTGTCTCCTTTCCTACGGCCCCCCCGTCCTCTCCTCTAGGAATCCTCTACGGAGCGGCGCGCATGACAGGTGGTGTGATAGCTGAATACTCCGCTGGGGGGCGCCACGGTAGTTCCACGGTATGAAAATGACGGAGCGCGCGCGCCTCATTCTCTCTCCTGTGCAGCGCCCGGACCGCTGCCGTGAAATGAGAGCGGCGCGAATAGCAGCGAGGCTAATCTGCCTCCGTTCGCATGCGTTCGCATTTTCTGGCGCTTTGCGCAAAAGCCATCCGCGTTCGAGCGCTTAAATTGACGGACACTTTATAAATTCAGTGTGTTCCGCGAACGCCTGTGTCCATTGAGACGGGGTCGGTCAGAATGGAACGCGGTGCGCACGTCTCCCTCCTTCCATCATTGGAAACGCTTGGCAGAGCGACGCTAAGCAAGCAAAGCGCTTTAGAGTTCGACGCGACCGGCGTCCGTTCGCGCACCCCGGCGGCCACCTGGCGCCATGCCAGCGCTCGGGTGGACCGCTCCCTACAGTAGAGGATTCCTAGAGGGGAGGGAGGGGGGTGAGCGTTGGAGAGGAGAGAGGGGGGGACGGGACGCGCATGCGCTGTGGGGTTGTGGGACGCGGAAAGGAGGGATGGACTAAGTCCCCGCAAGCATATCCAAGCAAGATCAAGGAATGGAGTCAACCTGGGCGACAGATACCACCTGCCTAGCCATTGCTAAGCTGCCCCTCTATGCTCTCGGCCATGACTCTAGTGACTGTAGTAGTGGTTGACGGCCTTATTGTACTACTGTGTTCTGCTTGACATAGATGGCCACACGCCCGCTGGACGCTCTGCTTCCACAAGTTGCGTCAGCGTCATCGTCATCGTCATGGCATATAGTGGGTACCTTGTATGTGCATAGAGGTGGCTACGACGACGGCGACGCCGGACTAGCCCATGCCCTAAGGAGCTTCGCCCCTAAAAGTCTTTCGCCTTAATAATAGAGGCCTTGTCTCATGACGGAAGCAATGGTTTCACGAACGTTGCCTGCACTGTAGCGGTCCATGTCCGAGGGCCTTATTCGCCCATGGATCGAACAGCCTCCAGAAATGGAGCGACTCGATCCACGGGAATGGTAGTTCTTGTGGACCTACGGTCATGTTACGTCGTCGAGCGAAGATCGTTCTTAGAGTCATAAATCGTGGGATAGGGTGCGTTGTAGTATCAGGGCTGGGCAAAGATACTTTAAAATTGTATCGCGATACGATACAAGATACTCAGGCCAGAAGTATTGGAGATACAGATACAAGATACTACCGCAACAATTGTATCCGATACGATACTTGCCAATTGTATCTTAAGATACTTCGATATATTCGCAAATTTGTTGTTATAGACCCCCATAACGTAGTAGCGAACGCCTATGCATAGAAAGGTCTGTTTGAAACTCTTAAATGTGACCAATTTCATTTCATTTTAATAAATTGTCTGTTATTAACTCAAAAGTATTGTCCTCCTTGGTCAAAGTACATTAGTTTAGTTCCGAAAGCACTTATTAAGGTTAATTTAGCTGCTTAACAGGACAGCTCTTTAGACCCTTCGCCGACAGCGGTTCTAGCTTGTCATTTCTGTAATTGATGAGCTTGACGGAGCTTGCCGTCCAGCTATCGAGTTCCCATCAACCACACGAGCTTCAATAAGAAGCCTTCGCACGATGGCGCAAATAACGGTGTGCAGTTTTACCTTCTCCATAAAAGACCGTTTATGCCATAACCGAATTACCGGTATACAGCAGCAACAATGCTGGTAACACCATTTTTGTTATGCATTGTGTATACGTAGAGCACATAGAACTGCTATTACTTTCCATAATGTTCTTATCTGCTGGCGCAAAGCGTTCGTTATCAATATACTCACAAACGTGCAATCAATTTTTCTTCAACGAGAGAGAACATGTGCACCCCAGAAACGCCTGAGGCCTATTGTATTGTCACGTGGTTGTGACTATGAAGAAAGCGGCAGTGACTCTGATAGAGACAAACCTCTTTCTTAGGCTAACTTGTACCCAAAAAACTAAGTAACTCTAAGTAATAGCAAAGCGCGCTGTGCTCTTATAGCGGCAATAAATGTCGTCGGCCTTCGGTTTTCTGATCATCGGCAGGACTCATCTTGTTTTACACATGAGCGATCGCACCTTCCAGCGTTATTGCTGGCGCTCGCATAAGCTCCCGAATTAATTAGAGTACGCGCGTACTGCGCGTAATCATAATAATAATTGTTGAGTTTTTACGCCCTAAAACCACGATATCATTATTGGGGAGTATGGGGGATTATTGGGGGGGGGGGGGGGGGGGGAACTCTCCAGAAATTTCGACGATCTGGTGTTCTTTGACGTGCAATTAAGTGTAAGTACATGCGGATGTAGCATTTCACCTCTATCGAAACGCGGCCGCCGCGGCAGGATTTGCGCGTCATCTTAACAGAACAAGCTGAGACAGTCTCGAGGATTCCGAAACATTGCGGCGCGGCTAGCCCCGAGCGGTGATAAGTTTTTTGTGGCTTAAACCCGATTACACTAAAATAAAAAGAATAAAATAAAAGTGCGTGGCAGTATAGTTGCACAAATCGTCGCAGGACAAGGCTGCTATTCACGCTATTGCCACCTATAGCTCCGGTTACCTGGCGATTAGTAATAGTGAAAAAGTAGGGAGGCTAAAAAAAAGGAAAAACAACAATAAGAATAGCAGAAATAAAGCAGGTAGTTAAAAGGAAGGATAAAACAGAGAGCTTATTTTTACTGCACTGTACAAAAGACACATTCCAGTTACCAGACCGAAAAAAAAAAAACAGTTCAGATCACTAGGTAATGTACGGGATGCAAAAGAAGGACCACTAAGAAAGTACTTGTACTAACAATCATGATTTCAAGAGCTCCTTGAAGAGAAATAGCAGGAAGAAAATGATATGGTACACCAAGCTATCGTCGATAGGTAAACGCTTGTTTTATTGAGAACTTGAGAAGCGGAGTTTAGTCAGCGATTATTGTTTCGCACGGTAGTGCTGCGATAGCAGTATCTTGTATCTTAAGATACACGATACATTATTGAATGTATCGGAAATACAGGTACAGATACTCGTCTTGAAAGACGTATCGCGATACAGATACAAGATACCCAAAGAGTATCTAAGATAGTATCTCAGATACATGTATCTTCGATACTGCCCAGCCCTGTGTAGTATGCGTCCTTAAGATCTAGCAACACAACCGCAGACTAGCCGATTGGGGCATGTGCATGCAAAAAAAATACTGAGGGCAAATAACCCTGTGACACCACCCTCCACCACCGCGGCCTCCGCAATTGGCTTCTGCAACGAATCGTTGATATGCGTCCTCCCCATTCGGTGCGCTTCCAATAGAAGTTCAATTTTGTCAACGCGTTAACACACCACGAGGTGGAGACCTTAGCCCAAGCTTCGGCCTCGCTCTTAGCATTCATCCATACCAAAAATAGCTCTGCGAAGCGCACCTGCCTCGCCTGGCTGCAACACTGCCTTGCCCACTTATACTCGCCCCGAGAAAAAAAATATAGCGGCATAACGGGTATTGCGCTTACCTCTAGTTCGGCCATGGTGTTCAATAACTCTTTAACATGCCGCGGGATGGCGACCTTAGCCCAAGTTCTGTGTCGAATCAGCGACGCTCTTCTAGCTGTCACACTGCTTTTTCTGATTACGCTCTCATTGTTAACAACTACAGCTACCAAAAGGGTTTGTTCAATCACTGATTACGGACATTAGCCTTCGGGACACATATGTACCACCATGCTGCAATGTGGGTTCATCCCCGTTAAACGGTGCTATAGAGGCCAAACACCAACAGACATCGTGGAAGCTCTCTTACATCAACGTACAGTAAACATTTAACTACTTCTGTAACTGCACGTTTTACTTTCATGTTATAGCGATTACTATGACAGAGGGAACAACCATGTTTTTTTTGTTTTTTTTTTCACGCCAGAGCGTTAAAGAGCTCGTTTAGCAGACATTCCGGCATCGGCATTGGTGTCGTTGGTTGTGAGCGAAAAATAAACATCTTGTCAGTGACCGAGAAATCGAGAAATAACCAAATAAAATACATAAAAATCTTCGGTTCGAAGTCAGAAGCGAACCCAGGCTGTCTGCGTGGCAAGCAGGTGTTCTACCACAGAGCCACGTAATTGATTGGAACTGCTTTTAAAAGCACACTATGTAAGTGTCATGTAGTCGAAGGAGTCTCCTTGGCGTGTGTACCTAATACTGCGCGGCAGAATCCTAGAATCGCACTAGGCCTCAAAGCAAGTGAATTGCGCACCGAGTCGGTGGCTTCAAGCTGTCCCATTAAAAAGTGTGCAACTGCGCAACTGCACCTGGCACCTTACGGTCGAGTAGTGGGTACTGAGCGTGGAACAGCACGCCGAGACGAGACACAAAACGAAAAGAAGCACACATACACAGCGCTGTGTCTATCAACTGAGTTTATGATCACCATATACAGGCAATAAATAGGAAAAACACATGTGAGGTCGCAGCACCAGCAAAGCGAAATAGCCGCGGTATCGGGTTCTTCACCGGTACCCTTGCACTCAGCCCTCGAGGAAACAAATTTATTTTTGTGAAAGGGCAACGGAAGGAGATTAACTACATTCATTTATGTAGTTAACTCGCTCGCTCCTGCTACACGTTAAAGGGACACTAAAGGGCACAACGATTTTTCGCGTATTAGTTAATCACAATTTCACAATCCCGAAAACACCACTCTTACCGCGACACGACGCTTGGTAAGCAAGAAAACACGCGAAAAGAAAATGCAGGTGGAGACGCCACCTTGAGATTCCCGCACCAAACACTGTGACGTCATAGATTTTGAAGGCGTCCACTGAGTCCTACGTAGCTTCTAATCGATAAAAATCAGGTGCATTGTCATCTGTGGGTGCCATAGACCTAGCATACGAAGTTGCAGAAAATTTCATCGAGCCAATGTCGCGAAAATACAAAAAATACATTTCGAATTTCTGACGTCACGCACGCAGATATCGGCGCCAAATTTAAAAATAAAACTTCAACCTCGATTTTCTCCGCTAATAATGAACTTATGATAATGAAACATATGGCATTAGAGTTCTCAGAATACAGTTTGTCGATCTAAACCAAGTCATTGTCTCGCTTTAGTGTCCTTTAACACGGAAGGTTAGCTATCGAGCGGAACGGAACTTCACGTCACGAGCATGTAGCCGACGTGTGATGCTAGATGAAGGAAGAGTGTGAATGACAGCTGTACACCATGGAAGTACAGCACACATACCAGACGCTTTCACTACTTTTGCAAAGCAATAGTACATAACATTGTCAGGGGGGATTGCTGTCCCAGAAGAGGCCCGCACCGGATGCTACATTAGCCGTCTTGACCCTGTGGATCGAGCCGTAAACAACCGAGACCAAACGGTATGGATGGCAAGCTTCAGTTCAAGGCAAAGAACAATAGTGTCCAATAAGGAATGTCATGGAATCGCTGTGTATCTTTTCGACGTTTTCATATCAGCCCTGACGGCAACAACGAAAGCGCTTCCTTGACATAGCAAGGGTTTTTTTTTTTTGTATGATTCGCAAACAAATAATATAAAGAGAGCTACGATAATACCACCCAGAAAAAACAAATACAGTGTACTTACCGAAGCATTAGGAGTGGCCGTAACTCAAGCGTCAGTGTACTGCAGGACCCGTTAATGGAAGGATTAGTTCGAAAGCATAGCGGCGTCTTCTTTTTTTTTTTTTTTTTTTTTTTTTTTTTTTTTTTTTTTTTTTTTTTGTGCTTACGTCCCCGAACACGTAAAAGTGCTGCGAGGCTTGTCCCGCAAGCCTTTAACTACTGCACACACACCGTAGGACACGACTAACCTGTTACCGAGATGGCAATGTTCATTCGATGGCAAAGAAGACCGTAAACACTTTTATCTAGCTTCGAATCAAAGAATGCTCTTAACGCTTGAAGCTTTTACAAATTAACGACAAGGCATCATGTCAGTCGGAGAGACACGAGTAAGGGAAAAGTTTAGCACGAGGACACGTGGAAACTTGCTATCTAAAAGCTCAGAAAATGACCGAATTGATGTTGTAGTTGTAGCACATTGAATGTATTCGAAAGAATCTCGTATTCGCGAAAATCTCGGAGGCCGTACATCTTTTGTGAGTGTTTTTGTTGAATTCCGTGAGGCCGCGCTGCATATATTTAAGTCCATTGTCAAATTCCTTAAATTTTACTAGGAAAGAAGTGTAAATTTAAGGGCTCGTTTCTTGTTTTTTTTTTTTTTTTTTTTTTGCCTAACAAAGAAAACAAGCCCTCAAATTTACACTTTTCTCCTTCATTCATAGCGTGGATCTCGCTCTGGCAGACTTGATGCCTTCAGGTAGCTTGCGAAAGATTATTGGTCAGCTGCCTGCTCGTGATAAGACCACGTGCTACGTGACGCCAACAGGCAGAAAAAGAGTGTTCCACACTCGCCGTCATGGCTACTGGCGGCGCTGACTTACGCTCCCACGTTTAAATGCGCGTAGGTATATACCCTCTAAAGTAGACGACGGCGGGCCGCCGCCATAGCTCAGTAGTTTAGCATCGGACGCGTTATTCGAAGGTCGCTGCTTCGGTTCCTGCCAGCGGCAAGTTATCTTTTTCATTCACTTTTCTTTCTTCACATTTACATTGCAATTAACTTCTAATAACATCCCCTATACTTTCCTTGGCATCGTTGTCTGTTAGTTCTAACTTGTATTTTACTAGACATTTTGTGGTACGTTTTGCGGCAGTGCGTAGAAATTAAGCTAGTTTGAAGAAACAAAAAGAGAACACTTAGATAGTGGCAACAAATGGCACAAAAAGAAAAATAAACACCCTCTATAGCTGCCACTCGCCCCCCTTGTCTTAAAGGGGCTATGACACGGCCCCTCAACAAATCCAATTTCCAGCTAAATATAAACGCAAAGGGTCTATTGTGCTTCTACCTATATGAAAAATGAACTGTAAGATAATATTTAAAAGCAAAATGAGCGCTTGAAGTCCCTCGCTATAAACCTCGTCCACCGCCAGCGACACACGCCATTTGCCCTGGCGTGTGTGACGTCATCTGCTGCATGGAGCGGTGCCGTTGTCTTCTACCTAAGTTTGAGCCGCCGCAAATTATTCAATTTCAATGACAAGCTGAAGAAAGCTGAAATAGCTGGATCGCATGAGCAAGTGACCATTGAACGAAATCATTCACCGCAATGCAGACGCTCGCAAAGCAAGCCGCTAGGGTGTCGCGGCTCACGAGTGCGCCAGTGTTGCCCGACTCACAGGCTGCTTACGTTTTGACAAAAATATTCAATTATAAATTATTAGGCGATCATAGCGATAAAACTTCGCCAGCTTGTTTGTTAATGTACTAGAATTAACATATGTAACGAATATTTTGATAGAAAATTGGTCGCATGGCACCTTTAAGTTGGAAGCGGGCATTCTATCTCTGCTCCATTTTAGAGGAGCGGCGCACAACTGTTAAATGACGACATATTGCAGGTTACCCTTAGCAGCGCCATAAGCGGCTTCACCCTCTTTTGCCTTCACTTGGTGTGATTTTTTTATGCGGGTGTTCCGAGCACTCCCGCTAATTCTAGTACACTATAGCGCAGGGTTTTACGAGACTTGTCTCGAATGTGGTCCTGCTCAAAGCTTTGTCTCTTTGGAGAAGAATGGCAGGCGTACGTGGCATATTTAGTCGAAAGAACGCATTATATTCATAGCCAGTATGCTAGGCACTTAACAAGAAATGATGTAGCTATGCAGCCACTCACCCAGATACTGCCCACCGTCAAATTTATTGCATGGACTTGAACTGTTGTAGCACTTACGCAATGGTAGCTCTGAAACCAAAGCATAGTAATTTACATCAACTGCTCTCAGAGTGGGGTTTCTAGGAGAGCTGGCATTACATTAGGCACTACTGAATATACAGCCTTGGGGTGTACTGGCTTCTCCAACACCACCGGAGTTCTGCTTTCGCAGAATGAATAGCTACACTGACGTCATTTCCGTGACAGAAATTACGTCATTCTGCTTTTGGCAGAGTTTACCGTATTAGCCTGACACTTTCGGACAAAACATTCAAGTAGTGAAGGCATTTATCTTCTTTATGTACACAACACTGCATCTTTAGTTTAAAATCCCAATCACAAATCCTTTCTAAAGCAAACGTCCGGACTCCAGCGCAACATTCCTGAGTGTTCTTTAACTAATTGACATCGTAAACCAGGAACGCCATCGTACATCTCGTCACCCGAAAACTGTCGGACAGGGCATTGTCGGGTTATTTATTTATATCCTTCGCAATGGCAATCGTTCCGTCACGGAAGAAGGTTGCGCGCACAAAGAAGGGCACAAGAGAACTGTTTCCTGCTCTTACGTCTGACGCGAAGAGTCGAACCCATGAGCTCTGATGCACCATCGCGACGGCATACTGTGAAATAGTAGGCCTGAGACATTCCCAGGATTTTGGGACATCTACATGTCGCGTCATCTGTCGTCGGTGGCGGGTTGCCCCGCCGTAGTTCAATGGAAAAAACATAAAAAAGTCATATCACATGATGGAAACGACTGTGGGGTTTCTAGGACATCACTAGACCTTTTTAGGCGTAATTCTAATAGCATGCCACAGCGCGCCTACCTTCCCAGGCCATTTGAACATTTTACCACGCAGCGCACGCTAGCTGCCTTCAATTTAGACCAATTCTGGCCTCTTTCCACATCAATAGCAGAGCTCGGAAAAGACGTTTCGAAAACGACCCCCGGCTTTAGATTGGCTGAGAGGCGCTATTTCAATTGATATGCTACATTGTTGTGTGGCTAAAGCCATGAAACGTCCTCTGTCGTTTTTGTCAGCCTTATTCTTGCTGTTTCAAAAGCCTACATCTGCTCCTACACTGCAGCAAGGTGTCTCAGAACAGGTTGCGGTTCTGACAAGTTTTTGAATAAAATGCTTAGCAACGTTGCTTGTTGGGCGAGTTGGAATAGGTCAATCATGATGTAGGGCAGCGCAAAAAGCAGACAACAGACGAGCGAGGGGACAAGGACACAGCGCATTCTTCCAACTAAAATTTATTATCTGACGTGTGGTAGAAAGTACGTGGGTCAGACGGGACGCTGTCTGAACGACAGACTCCGTGAGCACCATTACAGCGTCCATACTACAGTATCGGGGCACCTGGGCATCCATGCGCGGGACTGCGAGTGTAGCCCTATCTTTGAAAACACCGTGGTCCTTGCACGCAATCGGGATCAAAGGGTGAGGGAAATCATCGAGGCTGAGGAAATCAAAAGGTCTGGGGACGCATGCGTAAGCATGCCTTCCTTGCACCTTTCTGACAAAGAGCTTCTGTTTTTGGCGAGTTATGGAAAGGGGGGGGCGGTGTTAGTGCACGTGTGAGACGTATCGGCACTTCTCTTGATTTTACCTTTTGATTTTTACTTCCTGGTTTTATCTTTTCTTGTTTTGCCTGTGTATATATACGTGCGTCCCAATCTAATAAATTTTAGTTGGAAGAATGCGCTGTGTCCTTGTCCCCTCGCTCGTCTGTTGTCTGCTTTTTGCGCTGCCCTACATCATGAATAAAATGCTCGGAAGCGTGTCTGGAAGAGCGAGACGAAGAGGGTGCTTCAATGCCTCAATGAGTCTGCCTCGCCACTTGTGCGGACCAGCTGCGCTTGATTTTAGCTTCTGTAGCGGCATCTGGTGTCCGCTTACTCAACTACGTCAATGTCCCCGGTTTCTGGTCATAGAACAGGGGCTTTGTCATGCAACTCGTTGAAGCAGCTCTAATAACGAAAGAAGATGACACGTGCAAACAACGACACAAGAGAACTGTTTTCTTCGTTTTTGTCCATCTTTACGTGCCTTACCTTTCTGTATTATAAATTTCTACCACCAAATCGACCTTTTGCTGCTATCAGCAGTCTGTAAGAGGGCCCCGAGTAGCTCGTAGCTCGTAACCATACACTTGGAGCACTTAATCTCGCTCGTCCTACGCAAACACTTGAGAAAGGGAGCACCTGGCGTTGTTCATGTGTGCTATAGTCTGTGTGTACTCTTCGCGTCAATCAGCCCCGTTCTCTCGCAACAATTCAGATCAACGTGTGCCAACATAATAATAAAGTAAACGACATGCAACTGGAGTAAGCTCAAAGCGCACATCAACTTCCTTGTGCTCGTACAAGCCGGCGTGTATTCAAGACGTCGTTCATTTTTGAGCACATCAATAGGAAATCCACCGGCTCATCTTGGGTAACCAAAGCGTCTTAGCCAAAAAAAAAAAAAAAAAAAAAAAAAAAAAAAAAAAAAAAAAAAAAAAGCACATACGAACACCCATTCGCCACACCAGAGTCCCGTAATTGTGTTTGTCCGTGTTATGTGGTCTTTTCAGTAGCTCAGTAGTTAATTTCTTGCATTCTTAAACGCCATATCTTCGTTTTTCATGGCCATCTGGTTGCTACCTCTTGCGCGCATGTTTGCATCTTGTTGTTATAGGCAAAGTTATCATGACTGTACTATCCCCTTTCCGCCTGCGAACTGGACTGCTTGCATGTTGCGCAGAGTCGCAAACACAAGTGAAACACGAAGTGAAGCGCAAACGCAAGGGACAAAAATGGCAGATAACTATGGGAATGTCGCAATATTGCACTTTCACATCCATTATCACATTGCCACGTAAGCAGAATCTATAGGTCGCCTTTCTGGAGAAGTCTGCTTAAATAGAAGCTATTGCATCAGCAAAAAAATTACACCATCTCCCGCTAAAGGGAACCATGTGTAGATGTGAAGCAGCGGGCGCTAACGCTTACACTGGCGGCGGCGTTGACGCTGGCGCTCATCGCAGCGTTGCGCAGGAGATAAAACTGGGGAGGCGCAAAGCACGCAGTGATGGAGCGGTGTTTCCTACTAGAACATGCCAATCGCTGCTAATGGGCAATGAGAGACAGAAGACTCCGACTGGACACAGAGACCCGCAGTCCGCTTTTAGTTAACGCGCACGCTGCGAATTTTTATTAATCAACAACGCACAGGAAAAATCTCCCACCGGCCCCACCTTGCAGGTAAAGATCCATTGCCATATATACGGGGTGGCCAGTGAACGGTTGTGCAGCGCGAGCAGTCGGTTTTTTCAACCAAGAAACTCGCTAGCAGACGCTGCCTGCGTCGGCGTCGCGAGGCGAGAGAGGGGGGGGAGCGTGGGAGAGGAGAGAGAGGGGGGTCGCGCATGCGCAGTGGGAGTGTGGACGCCGCAGGCAGAGATGCCTAGAGGAGAGAGGGGCGAGCGTAGGAGAGAGAGGGGGGACACGCATGCGCAGTGGGAGCGTGGACGTCGCGGGCAGGGATGCCTAGAGGAGACAGGGGGGAGCGCAGGAGGGGGAGAGAGGGGCGGTGCATGCGCAGTGAGGGTGTGGTTGCAGCGGGGAGGGATGCCTAGAGGAGAGAGAGGGGGGAGAGGAGGTTTTTACTATTTTTTTGAAAGGGTTTGCGCATGCGCAGAAAGGGTGGTCACGCGGCACACCATCACCGAATTAAGCTTCGCCATAAGATGCTTCACATCTAAAAGGGAAACACATATAATTGTGAGTATTTCACAACATGTTTAGCGAAGGGCTCCAATCAATGATGAATAAAACTTTTTATCTCTATGAAATGTGTAAACGACTGTCTACAACTTGCGTACATGCACGGATATTTCTGCGTAGTCATGATACAGACCCGCTATTGTGTCACTGGTTTCATTTCGGAAACTTGAATCTCGTGGTAAATTTTGTTCGATATTCTGACATGACTACTCAGCCAAATTTAATCATGTTAACAGCAACGACGGAGCTTTAGTTAATAATATGCGAAGTGCTTACATTCGCCGACAAACAGTACTTGCGGTTTCGAGCGGAAAGCAGCTAGCGCGACTGTCTTACACAGGAGAAGGGCAGGCGCGCCGGCAAGCGATTCCACGGCACGCGGTTCGGAGAAGCGCCCCAATAATGTGGATTCCCCCGATACCAAAAGCTATACCGAACCCTATACATCGACAAAAAAAAATGCCCCTACCTCACCGAAGGGAATCGTGAGGAAATGCGAATGCATTCCTTGCGCCGACACCAACTTCTGCCATCGCCTTGAGAGGCGCCCAGCCAGCGAACGGTCGAGAGTGAGGCGCGAGCGGACGGGAGAGTGGGGCGCAGGGAGGAGAGAGAGCGAACGGCGAGAGAAGGAGCGGCGAAGCACTGCACCTGCCCTCTCCTACACTCTCTCGCACCACATGCTCCGGTTGCTAGGGGCGAGGATAAGCGCGCGCGCCCGCAGCTGTTGCTATGGGAGAGGGAGTGAGAGCGGACAGAGAACACCTGCCGGCGCGCGGACAACGCCGGACAACGCCGGATGCCTGACATAGCCCGACTAAGAAATGCATTCGCATTTAAAAAAAAATCATGGCATAGTCAGTCGAATGGCCGCAGGCTTTCGCCGAACACATTTTGCAATTTACAAAGTGTCCTTCAATTTTAAGCACCTTGGCTTGCGATGTGGCGTAAGTTCACAGCGGAACTGTATGTGAAACACCGACAAAAGAAGGGTGTCAAGGGCTCGTTTTCTTACTTAGACAAAACGTTAACGACAACCAGCCGACAATGAAGCAAAAAAAAAGTATAGCGGAGGCCATTAGGTAAATATGTGCTGTCTGTATTGTCTATAAAGGCTGTAATGAGCTATCACATGTTGGTTTTAATAATAGTTTAGTATCGAGGCAGCGAACTTGCGCTACTACATATTTCTTGTTTTCAGGGAGCATGCCCATATGGAGCATTCCTACCGCTCATTCCGTCAGTCCTTGGAGCCTACAAACGTTCAGTGTTTTCGCTTCGCGATACGCACGTATCTATGCCATTCTCCCACAGCTTTCGTAAACAAATAAGTACTGGGCGTGTGGATACGACTTGACTAGTTTGTTGGGGACATTTAATTGAAAACAGAGTGTGTTGGCTGAACATTAAACACACTGAAACTCGTTGAATTCTCTGCGTCTTCTTTGCGCCTAGATGCGTGTATAAGTATGCGTTTGACCGACTCACTCAAACGAAAGATTTGCTACATAATGTGGTCGTTCTTGCGATGGGAAACAAAAACTAAACAGTAATCGCCACTAATAATGCGGACATTTTAACGCTGCAAAACCATCTGTTTGTGTCCTTCAAGCTCACGACTTAGTGAAACTCATTTTTGATGAAGCTTTGTACTTTTAAGACATACCGGACTGGATCGGAGTGGTTAAACATTCCGCGCATCTGTAGACGCGTGACACCTCTAAACACGTTATCTTCATCCGGACTTTACAAGAAATTCAACATTGCTATGCTGCTTCACCAAAAGGTTCAAGAAACAGCGGGAGATACAGAACAGGCTGTCACTTGTGTTCGCTACATTCCATTTCAGAAGTACCTTGCAGCACTGTGGAAGCTGCAGGGCTTGTTAGCCAATAGGAAAGGCGAAAGCCTCCTCAAGACGTGTTCATCCACGTCGCGTCGTCTGCTCGTCGTCTCTTTAGCGTCGGCTCGCCTACCTTGTCGATACTTGCTCCCTCCAGTTAATACAAAACGCAAAAACCTCTGGGGAACGCCACCTCGCCCTTTCTTTATGTTCAGAAACCCACTTGTGCTGGGCGTGTTCGCTGGCGTTTGTGAGGAACGCGGTTCTTTTTATAACAGGGTTTATACTGGCGTTTTCACTTTTGACAGCACGGTCGACGCACTTTCAGCAGCAATCGCGTCCAATTCATGGGTGGAACAGCAAGTTATTGGCACAGAAAACAATATAGACTATCAGGGTGTTTCGCATCGTCAACGCATCACCGACGCTAATGTTGTGGCGATATCTGCTCAGTTCACATCAAACCACTTTTACGGCTTTGCATCGCCTCGGTAGTCCTAGCAGCATCAAAACAAACGAGCGATATAAATAATAGTGAGAGAAGATACCTGATTATTTGCCCTCAGCGTTAGAATAGACTAAGCAATGACAGATTATGCCACTTATTTCTTGTTGTCCGGGCAGAGAGCCAGTAGAAAGCACGAATTCGGATGGAAGCGGGTGGTCGGGGGGTGTATGGGGGCTGCCATGTTGCTGTGCATCATCGCGGTTATGGTGGTTATTACGGTTACCAGCCAGTAATTACTGCATTATTTCAGAAATTTCAAAGTGCATGCGTGAAGGGCCTAACGTGCCACGTATCGCTGTAACGCGTCATGCGAGAAGCACAGCTAAAGCCCTTGCACCTCGTCTATAATGAGAGTTAAGCCCGGAACTATATTATGTGCTGCGCAAGGACACTGCCTGTGTACTCCTCGTAGCTTCGGCAGTGCTGTAAGGTAGTTGTGAGATGGAGTATAGTTGATGTGGTTACGGGTACAGACACGGGCACCGTACTGAGGTTTACGATTGGCTGAAGATGTCATGCGCGTCAATCGAGGTGATGTTAGTACGCCAACATCTACGTCACGCAATCATTACAGAGTTTTATTGCGGGGTACCCAATTGGACTGAGTACCCAAGACGTTGGGGCAGTGGTACTGCGCATGCGCGAAGCCCCAAGCACATGCATTCCCGGGTCGCCGGGGCCTTGCGTAAGCGTGCTCATAAAAATCGCTGCCACCACTGACCTCCTAGGGGAGATCAGGTCACGTCCGCTTCGAAATTATTAAGTGGCTGTCATGCGCTCTGTAGTTCGTCAGCTCCGAACTGATTCCTTTATTTGATTTAGATCAGCGTCCTTAAAGGGGCCCTGCAACACTTTTTGAGCATGGTCAGAAAACGCTGCCGACCGGTAGTCGAGGCTCCCGAGAACACGCGAGCCAAATATTATAGAGCAGCACGCGCTCTGGAATTTACAATAAATTCTCAAAGTCAGATGAAAATCGCTTTCTCTTCTCTCGACAAATGACGTTACAGGCTCAAAAATCACTACACCCCAAGCCAAGTATCAGCCATTGGCTGATTTGAGCATGGCGCGCTCGGTCATTACTGGGGCCGCCGCGGGAGGCCGCGACTTGTCCGCTCGTGCGCGTGCGATCGCACTGAAAAGCCGCGCATTCGAAGAAAAAAAAAGAAGAGAAAAAGTGCTCAAGGTCACGAGGCACGCGCGACGTATTTTCTTCCCCCGTGCCATCCCTCCCTGCTTAGCTTCCAGCGCTTTCGTCAGGACGAGAGAAGAGAGAATGCAATTGTACCGTGCGACAAATCTTTGTAACTCCGCTCGTACTGGACGGATTCTAAAAATTTTTGCGGCGGTGAATTCGCGAGGCAATAAGCTCTTTAGGTGAATCCATTCCATGCCTACTTGAAAAAGTGTTGCGGGGCCCCTTTACGCTTCCACAGCCAAGTATTCGTGTCGATTCGGCACCTTTTTTCGAGAGCCATATTCATGTAATCGATGCTGTATGCTTAGCGAGAGACGATGGGCGCTCCCGAAATCTAGGAGGACATAGAATGCGTGTTTGTTGTTGTTTTTGCTTCCATAGCTGGCGCTGCTTGACGTAACGTCAGCTGTGGCACATGCTACCCAGTGTTACGCTACGCCTTTGCGATACCGGTATACCGGACAGGCTATAAAACGCTAATGAGCCCGCACAGTACAAGAAAATGAACGGTACACAAGAAAAGACGACGCCGATCACACCACCGCAAGCTATCCTCGTGTATGTCGTCGGGCTACCTCACCGGCCGCAGTCGCAACTTCGACACATGTTTTTTCTCAGGTTGATAACTTTGTCATGTGAATTAAGAATATTTTATCGGAAGCATATTCATTTCACCCCATTCTCTATGCTTGGTTGAACATTTGAAATTGTAAAGAACACAAACCAATCCATACGATACAATACGCTGTGGCGCTGCGAACGCGTGTACCCTTCGTGCGGCTTGCGTTTGGGCACGCACCACTGTAAGGCATCTCTGCTTGGGTACGCAATCCCGTGCGTACCCAAGCTCTTGGGGCCCCGAGTGCTTGAGTACCCAGCACTAATACTCTCTATTGTAAAGTATCAGAAGGCTCATTTCAGAGTGACAGGGCTACTCCTCCTGGTACAAACTCAGAAAACGCCTGTGTGCATTCGTATGACCTTCAAGCTAGGACAAGGTCAATGCAGGTGAAGGCCTTCACAGAAACACTAGTCCAGCGCGTTCTCAATCATGAAAAGCACTTAAAAGTGAGCCTTTCGTACCGCCACCACCAGAGGCGCTGGCTGCGTCTAAATACCCTGCACGTCCTCGCCGAAAGTGCTGATGGGGCCGAGTGGCGCCTGCGCGTGTTGTCTTGTAGCACGACACGTTAGCTCACTTGCCGAAGCGTGCAGATTTCTCGACGTCCTTGCCTAAAGGGAGAGACTAAATCTCTGCAAACCAATGTCGTCGTCCTTTCCCAAATCAAGCAATATCTAGCCATCGCTCGACAAACTTGGTTTAACTGTGCTCAACCACTGCAAATTTGTGTTCTGTTCAGGTAAAGCAATAAGGATGGTATCGCCAGATAAACTTTCCAGCTCACCGCTACGCTTCTTATTAGATCCTAATCGACGTGTGTCAATGGCAGCACTTGCTTTTGCGCAAAGCTATAGGCGGGCCTCCATTAGCGCGGTGATCGTGCGCGTTCGGGGAATACGGAGGGGGTTTCGTCTTTTCGGAGACCCGCCACTGCACAAAACTAGAAAAGCCAGCCAGCATCGTCGCTTATCACAGATTAATGACATGTCGATTCCTCGCCATAGTATCAATGTCCGAAGATGGATGGCGCCAGACGTCGGTTAACACACATAAGAACTTGCTCGTTAGTTCATGGATGGGGTACGTAACACTGTCTCGTCCATTGAATGCAAAGCGAAAGACACCTTGCGTGAGGACGACAATAGCAGTGAACGGTAAGATTGCGCACCTTTTCATAAGGTGAGATTCCGCCTAACTCTTGAATTCTGAGATGGGCAAATAAAAAATTAGGCAGATTCCAAGTAGCATGGAAATCGATGTTATGCGAAGCATCCGGAGGTAAGGGGACTGGGTTGTTATTTTTTTATTGACCGAAACGTTATGAAATGACGCTAGAGACATGTACAGATGTTGAACGCACACACATGTTGAACAGTCGCATATGCCTCATATCACCTCTTGTTTACGGTTGTGTAACGATGCCAACAGAAACATGGGTATTGCCAACATCAGAAGCCGAAAGCTGATGTGTAGAGCTGGTGCTTGCAAGGACAGTAGTCCTGGATAGTGCTACGTAAACCAACTACAGTGGATGGCGCTTAAGTATACAACTGACATTAACCCGACATGACTCCTTCGTCATAGGAGTACGTATGTAATGTTTATAAAATCAGATAGCCAGCACTGGAACCGGAATATACGTTTCACCAACATTGCGCCTTCATAGGGTGTTCTTCCAAAGCAGTTTCGAGACCTGACGTGGCTCTGTGGTACAATGCTTGATTGCCACGCAGAATGCATGGGTTCGATTCCTGCTGGGACTCTGACTCCTATTCTTTGTATTCCTGGCGTCAACGCCGCCGGTGTCCGTTTTTCTTAACGCTGTCGCCTTTAAATTACCAGTGTCAACGCCACCTATGTCAGTTTCTCCTAACGCTCTCGCATTTAAATTACCAATGCCTCTTCTCGCCGTTCCTGGGTAGATATAAATTGTCAAAGTCCTGTGGCGCATACCCGCATTCCGCGGCCCGTGACATACGGGTATGAGCCACACGTGTCTGGAGAAATGAGTTTGACGACGTACGCGACGGGATTTTCACGTTATTCATGTCATGACCAGCCAGACATATTCGTCAATGCCTCTTACCCTCCCATACAAATTTTGGTCTACCCCAAGTTGAGGAGGCCATCACGAGAGCACCCAGACGTAGGCGGCTAGATAGATAGATAGATAGATGGATAGATAGAAACGCAAAAGTGCTTACAGTACGCAAAGAAATGCTTCGCATTTAAAAAAAAAAAACATGCAGTATCCCTTGTGCATTCGCCAAAATATTGGGCGAATTACTCTTACTCGAAGGCTTAAGCCCTCGCCTTTTTCATTTTCTCATTCGGCTGCATTGACCCCCCGACCCCGAAAGCTTTCCGACCAAATTTCGTTGTGCACTAACTCCGATATCAGAGGCGTTCCAAGGTTTCTACACTTTCTACACCATACGTGCGAGATCGGCACACTTATAACAAAGCGGCGATGACATCTGATGACGTGACCACGTGAAGTCACTTTGTATGACATCACATGGGGTCGTTATATGTGACGCCACTTTATATGACGTCAAAGTGACGTCATTATGACACCGCAAATTTTGGCGATATGTTGATGGCGGGATAGCATGACGTCATTGCATCATGATTTTTTTTTCATTAGTCATCAAACAAGAAGACGGTCACTCTTCGTGTTTGATGAGGCATCTAAGGCATTCGCCTTAATTTTTTTCACGTTCTCAAAAACCGATTTTGTATTGACTATCGACTTAGAATATGACTCTGCATTTTGGCTGTCTTCTCGCCTGATGAAGGCAATGGATGTTCTAGACGAAGTACTTAGATCAGTACGAACGTGGCGTTGGGTTTGGAAAGCCGTACATCTTGCAACTCGTGCTCTCAGCCCAAGCTTCTACAGACCTTGGATATAAATTTCCTAAAATCTAGATCACACATTCATTATTAAAGTGTAATTGTTGTGGTTTGACATCCTACACCCATGATACGATAATGAGAGGCGCCGTAGCGGCAGGCTCCGGAAATTTCGACGACCCGGAATTCCTTAACTTGCGCCGAAACGTAAGCATACGGACGTCTAGCATTATGTCTCCATCGAAATGCGGCCGCCGTAGCCGGAATTCAGTCCCGCAACGTTAGGGTCAGCACACAAACTTGTTATTCAGAAACAGTTAGCATTGCGTAACAGCGCATCTTGCAGACCGTAACAGAGAGAAAGAGAAATGAACTTTATTTTAACGCGGAAGTGTTTTATGCCGGGGTCCATCAAGACTTCTCTGACGTATTTCCGTCACGGATATGACGTTGTTAAAATTTACACGAACAGAATACAGAGAACGAAAACAGAAGAAAAATTTACGCGAACTTGGAAGACCCGGGAATCGAAACCATAACCTCTCGGTCCGCTGTGATAGAAATCGGGCGCTTAGCCGACTAAGCCATCGGCGCATTTTCAACCAGTCCTTCAGACGCGCCTTATATATCTCACACTCCTTCGCTCCGTACCTGCGCTCATCGCTTGTCGGGACGGTGCCGCCACCTAAGAGCGGAGAAGAGAAGTACTGCATTATGACACTAACACCGACAGTTAACGCTGCGGTAGTCTCAGCACTACGTTGCCTCGATGCCAGCATTCGAACGGATGCTGGCATGAGAGCGCCCTACCCATAGGTCGGCAAACAAAAGTAGAACTCACTCAAACTCACTCAAGAAATATATCTTGCGCTTTGGACTCACTCGGACTCCGACTCACCAAAATTTTCCCGAGCCGGACTCACTCGGACTCACACTCACCAAAATTTTCCCGAGCCGAATTCACTCGGACTCAAACTCACCAAAATATTACTCCCCAGGACTCACTGAGACTCAGACTCACGGCTCGATCTGAGTCTGAGTGAGTTCGAGTGAGTCGACTCATGAGTGAGTTCGCCGACCTATGGCCCTACCGACGCCGCCTACGTGACGTTGGCCCTACTTGAAACACCGTGTAGCGTGGCCTCCGAAATCGGCTTCGACAAAGTTTCTGGAGTTTTTTCAACAGGCTCTTTGTACTTCAACCCTAAGATGGGTGGCCTCCTCAGTCCAGGTAGCCATGGCTCGCTGCAGCCGCCCGAGCCGTTTTCACCAATCGTAGCGGGTAGAAACGCATTTATTTAAAGCCCAGACGTAGGAACGTACTTGTCGACAATGAAGAAGAAAAAAAACGTCGCACTGACGTCGCCAAGCTGTTCCGGTATGAATGTAGACGCCCCTGTTTGCACAAGAGACCAGCCAGGTATTCAGCCAGGTATTCCCATGGGAACGTTGCTTTAAAAGATTCATGCTTCGAGAACGAAGGTATACACGCGCGCCTGTATATCTGTCAACTGGAAGTGTCACCTGTTCGTGTCGTACGGGAGTCTCATTTATGGACCTGTCATCCTAATTTCTTGTTGAATGAATCATCAGTCTCGCTTAGAACGCATTGACAAATGACGCCCGAAAATACAAGTGACATTCGATGATGAATCGTCGAGTCTCCATGCAAAAGATGCGTAAACCAAACTCATTATAGACCGTGCGAACAATTTGGTGCGCATCCATTGGTAGAAAAGTGCAAAATGAAACACTCGCAAAAAGACGCAGGACTAGCGCTGTCTTGTTTACAGGTCTGTGTTTCATTTTGCGCTGTTTTAAGCGTGGAAATTGAACACAACATTTCGGCACGAAACATTTTTGAAAAGCTTTAGAGAACTCGGCGCCTCGCGCAGAACGATACGAATAACCTGTCACAGCAAATGGGAATAAAAAAAAAGAAAGAAATTTCTAATCCACCGCGCTGGGCGAAACTCATCGCTAACTTAGAAGAACGCTGTTCTCATTGGCGCGAAGTTTTGGAACGACGCTTTCAAAGTGTTACTAGTTGATGGCAGTCAGACGGAGGACAACTGCTTACAACGTTCTGGAGCAGCATTCACGATGTTTTGGGTTTGTAAGTGTTTTTTTTCCCTTCATAACAATTTTTAAACGCTCCAACAAGACAAGGAAGGGAATCCTAAAAGAAGGTAAGAAGAAAAGTGGATCAAGGGACCCGTTTCTTGGTAAGACGCAACATAATAAACGTAATAGATGCTGAAGCCATTTCACCGTAAAGCAGACAGTGACTTACATACATAGGCAAGCATGCATGTCTCATACCTGTCTGTCTATTAAAAAAAAATTATATGTCTAAGCATGGCATTGCGTTACGGCATGTGTGTATCGTGAATGCAAAAAAAAGGTCACCGCAAGGGCGAAGCAATGAATGCGATAGTAACAAATTGTAATGTAATACGAATTAAGGCTGCCAGGCAACTCTCTTAGATCCAGCCTATGGTAACTCTAAAAAACGCTGGCGCAAGAGAACACGGCCGCTCCAAGGAGAGAAGGAAGGCGGATTTGTCTTTGCAACCTTCGCTATACCGTATTCGTGTGCTTCAGTTTGGTTCACATTGGGCAAGTGTGGGGGGCGTGGCCTTGTTTTCAAAGCACTGTCTTTCTGGTCGGGAGGACCCGGGTTCAAACCAGAGGCCCCGCAAACCGAATTTATATAGTTTTATGCATTATTTTTTTGGTGAGCGCCAGCAGTGAGCCACAAGGGCTTCTGGGTGAGCGCATCACGTGTCTTTTTAATTATTTATTTTTCCCTCTGTGCTGGCTTTTTGGAACGCTATCAGCTTCACAGGTCTGTTAATACAACCTTCACTTGAAATAATTATAATAATGAATGACAATTCTATTACAATTATATTATGTTATTACAACAGCAATTATACGGACACCCTCGGCGTATTTCTGCCGTCGCCATCATGTCCCATATATATATATGGGACATTTTTTTACCGTGTATGCCTAATACAAGCTATTATGCTATTAGGCTGGTCCGATCACTGGCAAAGCGAACTCATCGTCCTTTTCCGCGAGCTTATCTTGATCGTCTTTTTCTATCGCGGCACATACACTTCTGCCAGCAAAGATACCGCGTAATACAAGCTATTATGCTCGTGGCATTATAGATATATAGACACCTAACAGGCACAAAAAATAAATCAGGAGAAAAAACTTCCGAAGCACGCGACTGGGTGTTCGAACCAGTGATTCCTCGCTCCGCAGAGCGCTGCCTTAGACAATTGTACCGAGCGCCATGCATGCGTCGGCATTTTAACGGAGAGCTATTTATATGCAGCATTTACCGCTCGCAGTACGCAGATCTCGAAGGAGCTTGAGCGTGTTCTCTATTACGCAACGCTCCTATACCTTTTCTTTCAATTTGAAAACTGCCTTTGAGACACGTACAAAAAAAAAATGGCCCCTTTCTGTACCCACTCGCGATGTGCAAAAAACTCCAGACGCTGCAGTTTAAAAGGAAAAAAATGCTGCAGCTCCACTACTGTGAAAGCTGAGGAAGTGCGTAGCGCGGACACCTAGCGATTTCCGTTGCGGTGTTGTTATTGTTTTGTCGCTATTGTTATTGGTGCTACGAGTTCTGTTATTGCAATGCGGGTATTATTGTATAGTGCCGTTTTAACGTCATGCGATTTGTGGTAATGTGCAATGACGATTAGGTGCTGCTACGCTGTGGTTGCGTTTTCGCGCATAGGAGAGGCGGTTGGGTTGTTCTGGCGCTATTGACGTTGCGCGGCAGCTGAGTTGGCTTATCACGCACCATGGCTGGATTGTTCTGGCGATGTAGACGTTCCACTTGCGCTTGCTTTGCATTGAGTTTATGATTGGCTTGCCTGCGCTGACGAGCCGCAGCGGTCTGAGCATTAACGATTCCGGGCTCCTGTTTTCGCCGCTTACATTCTGCAGCTCCTCAATGAGCCTTCACTTGATGAGGCACAGGCTGATATCGGAAGGCTTGTCGCGCTTCTCGAGCAGCGGCTGTTGCTGAGTTTTGAGCTGGGGATTAGAGTGGCGGCGGCGCTTGTTTTCCAGGAGCGGTTGCCAAACGGCGCGCGCTGATTGGGCGCTAGAGAAGTGCTGGTGGGAGGAGGAATCACGCGCCTGGCGAGGTGGTGGCTCGCTCTTTGCGCTGCCCCTAGGTCAGCCGCAGGTTTCCGAAACGTTTTTAGAGATTATATGTTAATTATACCACTACTTCTTGGCTATTTTTTGTTAATTATATAATTTTCGACTTCGTTCGTTTATTGTAACCCGATTTTGAGTATTGGTAGCCTTGTTTTAGGCCTGTACTGAGCGTTCGATTGTGAGCGTGATTATGCCACATGAGATGGAAGGGCATGGCGGCACTCGTACGACATCGCCAGATCCAAGGGCAGTCCTATCGGAGCCAACCTAAGCAAGAAAGCGCCGCCTCTTGTTCAGCCAACCCACAACAATCGCTCTAGCCCACCTTAACAGTTTTGAACAAGCCCTTGTTCAATGCATGAAAAGCGCCGAACACAAAACAGCCTTCTTAGACAAGTCCGCTAGAAACACAAGCCTTTTCTTCATACTAACTGTGCACACTATATCAAAAGAGAAGAAATGCGTTTTTTTTTTTTACATTGCTTATTGCAATCACGGTGCATGCGAGTAGACACTTGGTGTTCATATACATCTCGCTGTTTTTTTAAACCTCCTTGGTGTTTTCCTGGTTGTTTGTTCAGCTTTGTATATATCGGAGTTGGTATGGCACGACACGAATTACTGGGGATTGACTGTAATAATAGCATTACAGGCAAAATGTCGTTGTGGTTGTTTCTTGAGCTGAGATATCAGAATATGCATGACATCCTATGAACGAAATTACATACGTGCATTCACATGTACCTTATTTACTCGCATAATTCACACACTCATGGGCAAACCAGCAACCATGAGCCAGTGCTAGCCAACAACTATCCAACGGTGTTGGCTAACTGTTGCCGAGCGCTGGCTCATGATGGCTAAGTGCTGGCCACTGTCGGCTAAATTTGGCTAACCATGAGCTAACGTTGGGCGTCGCTGATCGATCTCGACAAGCGCTGGCCAATGTTAACTGTAGGCTAATGCTACCTAACTTTGGGAATAGTCGTAGAACGTGTTGCCGGTCGAGTTGGTACTTGCTAACAGACATTTTCGTAGCGCTCAAGCTCAATCAGACAAGAGAAAGAAACACATGACGACGGGACAGGTGCTCAAGCGCTACGATTCTACTCCAGCGCTACGAAGATGTCTGTTTGGGTACAGTCACTTTGTATTGCTGATCCGCTCTTACAAGAACGCAAAAATTGGAGGCGACTCCAATCTGCGACTTAGGTGTCTTGTAGTGGTACTCGCTCGTAGGTGTTCGTGTGCCCTGTTGTATTCCTTGGATTGACAATGTGTCTCGTCGCACTGCCGAAGCCTTATCAATATACTGAAGGAGAAGAAAAAGATGATGGTTTCCGCCTTCGAGTCTTCTTCGGCGATTGCATGAGGAACCCTGTGAATTTTAAATGAGAAGCATTTCTTAGCGTACTGCAGGTACTTTGAGCGTTTCTTTCTACATATCTACCTATCTATCTAGCCACCTACGTCTGAGTGCTCTCGTGATGGCCTCCTTAACTTGGGGTAGACCAAAACTAATATGGGCGGGTAACAGGGTTTCACGAATATGTCTGGCTGGCATAGGTCGGCGAACTCACTCATGAGTCGACTCACTCGGACTCACTCAGACTCAGATTGAGCCGTGAGTCTTAGTCTGAGTGAGTCCGGGTGAGTAATATTTTGGTGAGTTTGAGTCCGAGTGAGTCCGGTTGAAGAAAATTTTCGTGAGTGTGAGTCCGCGTGAGTTCGGCTCTGGAAAATTTTGGTGAGTCTGAGCCCGAGTAAGCACAATGCGCAACATATATTTCTTGAGTGAGTCTGAGTGAGTTCCACTTTTATTTGCCGACCTATAGTCATACTCATCTTCAGCATTACTATCAGCCTTGCCTGGATTCACGTTTATACTGACGTCTACTAATACGTATTCCGAAGCAGTGTCTTTCATACACCATTTCAATATTTATTGATCAGAGGCGCGAATTACGTAAGGGAGTGCCTTGACCCCCCCCCCCCTCCTCCGTTTGCTACTCTTCGAACGAAGTTCTTGATAAATATATTTTGTTGTCATCTCTTTCAAGAAAAATGACCTTACTGGTTTACGAGCGCTCATAACTCCTATTCGAAGGTACTATATCAAAAGGCGCCAAGAAGAGCACCCATTACGTGAGATATTGGTGTTTTGGAGCATTGACACCAGGGTCGAAAAAGATAATTCTAGGCTAACGGACTCATGAGTCGACTCACTCTGACTCACTCAGACTCAGATCGAGCCGTGAGTCTGAGTCTGAGTGAGTCCGGGTGAGTAATATTTTGGTGAGTTTGAGTCCGAGTGAGTCCGGTTGAAGAAAATTTTCGTGAGTGTGAGTCCGAGTGAGTTCGGCTCTGGAAAATTTTGGTGAGTCTGAGTCCGAGTAAGTACAATGCGCAACATATATTTCTTGAGTGAGTCTGAGTGAGTTCCACTTTTTTATTTGCCGACCTATAGTCATATCTACTCATCTTCAGCATTACTATCAGCCTTGCCTGGATTCACGTTTATACTGACGTCTACTAATACGTATTCCGAAGCAGTGTCTTTCATAAACCATTTCAATATTTATTGATCAGAGGCGCGAATTACGTAAGGGGAGTGCCTTGACCTCCCCCCCCCCCCCCCTCCGTTTGCCAACTCTTCGAACGAAGTTCTTGATAAATATATTTTGTTGTCATCTCTTTCAAGAAAAATGACCTTACTGGTTTACGAGCGCTCATAACTCCTATTCGAAGGTACTATATCAAAAAGCGCCAAGAAGAGCACCCATTACGTGAGATATTGGTGTTTTGGAGCATTGACACCAGGGTCGAAAAAGATAATTCTAGGCTAACGGACTCATGAGTCGACTCACTCTGACTCACTCAGACTCAGATCGAGCCGTGAGTCTGAGTCTGAGTGAGTCCGGGTGAGTAATATTTTGGTGAGTTTGAGTCCGAGTGAGTCCGGTTGAAGAAAATTTTCGTGAGTGTGAGTCCGAGTGAGTTCGGCTCTGGAAAATTTTGGTGAGTCTGAGTCCGAGTAAGTACAATGCGCAACATATATTTCTTGAGTGAGTCTGAGTGAGTTCCACTTTTTTATTTGCCGACCTATAGTCATATCTACTCATCTTCAGCATTACTATCAGCCTTGCCTGGATTCACGTTTATACTGACGTCTACTAATACGTATTCCGAAGCAGTGTCTTTCATACACCATTTCAATATTTATTCATCAGAGGCGCGAATTACGTAAGGGAGTGCCTTGACCTCCCCCCCCCCCCTCCGTTTGCCAACTCTTCGAACGAAGTTCTTGATAAATATATTTTGTTGTCATCTCTTTCAAGAAAAATGACCTTACTGGTTTACGAGCGCTCATAACTCCTATTCGAAGGTACTATATCAAAAAGCGCCAAGAAGAGCACCCATTACGTGAGATATTGGTGTTTTGGAGCATTGACACCAGGGTCGAAAAAGATAATTCTAGGCTAACGGACTCATGAGTCGACTCACTCTGACTCACTCAGACTCAGATCGAGCCGTGAGTCTGAGTCTGAGTGAGTCCGGGTGAGTAATATTTTGGTGAGTTTGAGTCCGAGTGAGTCCGGTTGAAGAAAATTTTCATGAGTGTGAGTCCGAGTGAGTTCGGCTCTGGAAAATTTTGGTGAGTCTGAGTCCGAGTAAGTACAATGCGCAACATATATTTCTTGAGTGAGTCTGAGTGAGTTCCACTTTTATTTGCCGACCTATAGTCATATCTACTCATCTTCAGCATTACTATCAGCCTTGCCTGGATTCACGTTTATACTGACGTCTACTAATACGTATTCCGAAGCAGTGTCTTTCATACACCATTTCAATATTTATTGATCAGAGGCGCGAATTACGTAAGGGAGTGCCTTGACCTCCCCCCCCTCCTCCGTTTGCTACTCTTCGAACGAAGTTCTTGATAAATATATGTTGTTGTCATCTCTTTCAAGAAAAATGACCTTACTGGTTTACGAGCGCTCATAACTCCTTTTCGAAGGTACTATATCAAAAGGCGCCAAGAAGAGCACCCATTAAGTGAGATATTGGTGTTTTGGAGCATTGACACCAGGGTCGAAAAAGATAATTCTAGGCTAACGGACTCATGAGTCGACTCACTCTGACTCACTCAGACTCAGATCGAGCCGTGAGTCTGAGTCTGAGTGAGTCCGGGTGAGTAATATTTTGGTGAGTTTGAGTCCGAGTGAGGCCGGTTGAAGAAAATTTTCGTGAGTGTGAGTCCGAGTGAGTTCGGCTCTGGAAAATTTTGGTGAGTCTGAGTCCGAGTAAGTACAATGCGCAACATATATTTCTTGAGTGAGTCTGAGTGAGTTCCACTTTTATTTGCCGACCTATAGTCATATCTACTCATCTTCAGCATTACTATCAGCCTTGCCTGGATTCACGTTTATACTGACGTCTACTAATACGTATTCCGAAGCAGTGTCTTTCATACACCATTTCAATATTTATTGATCAGAGGCGCGAATTACGTAAGGGGAGTGCCTTGACCTCCCCCCCCCCCCTCCTCCGTTTGCTACTCTTCGAACGAAGTTCTTGATAAATATATTTTGTTGTCATCTCTTTCAAGAAAAATGACCTTACTGGTTTACGAGCGCTCATAACTCCTATTCGAAGGTACTATATCAAAAAGCGCCAAGAAGAGCACCCATTACGTGAGATATTGGTGTTTTGGAGCATTGACACCAGGGTCGAAAAAGATAATTCTAGGCTAACGGACTCATGAGTCGACTCACTCCGACTCACTCAGACTCAGATCGAGCCGTGAGTCTGAGTCTGAGTGAGTCCGGGTGAGTAATATTTTGGTGAGTTTGAGTCCGAGTGAGTCCGGTTGAAGAAAATTTTCGTGAGTGTGAGTCCGAGTGAGTTCGGCTCTGGAAAATTTTGGTGAGTCTGAGTCCGAGTAAGTACAATGCGCAACATATATTTCTTGAGTGAGTCTGAGTGAGTTCCACTTTTTTATTTGCCGACCTATAGTCATACTCATCTTCAGCATTACTATCAGCCTTGCCTGGATTCACGTTTATACTGACGTCTACTAATACGTATTCCGAAGCAGTGTCTTTCATACACCATTTCAATATTTATTGATCAGAGGCGCGAATTACGTAAGGGAGTGCCTTGACCTCCCCCCCCCCCGCTCCGTTTGCCAACTCTTCGAACGAAGTTCTTGATAAATATATTTTGTTGTCATCTCTTTCAAGAAAAATGACCTTACTGGTTTACGAGCGCTCATAACTCCTATTCGAAGGTACTATATCAAAAAGCGCCAAGAAGAGCACCCATTACGTGAGATATTGGTGTTTTGGAGCATTGACACCAGGGTCGAAAAAGATAATTTTAGGCTAACGGACTCATGAGTCGACTCACTCTGACTCACTCAGACTCAGATCGAGCCGTGAGTCTGAGTCTGAGTGAGTCCGGGTGAGTAATATTTTGGTGAGTTTGAGTCCGAGTGAGTCCGGTTGAAGAAAATTTTCATGAGTGTGAGTCCGAGTGAGTTCGGCTCTGGAAAATTTTGGTGAGTCTGAGTCCGAGTAAGTACAATGCGCAACATATATTTCTTGAGTGAGTCTGAGTGAGTTCCACTTTTATTTGCCGACCTATAGTCATACTCATCTTCAGCATTACTATCAGCCTTGCCTGGATTCACGTTTATACTGACGTCTACTAATACGTATTCCGAAGCAGTGTCTTTCATACACCATTTCAATATTTATTGATCAGAGGCGCGAATTACGTAAGGGAGTGCCTTGACCTCCCCCCCCTCCTCCGTTTGCTACTCTTCGAACGAAGTTCTTGATAAATATATTTTGTTGTCATCTCTTTCAAGAAAAATGACCTACTGGTTTACGAGCGCTCATAACTCCTATTCGAAGGTACTATATCAAAAAGCGCCAAGAAGAGCACCCATTACGTGAGATATTGGTGTTTTGGAGCATTGACACCAGGGTCGAAAAAGATAATTCTAGGCTAACGGACTCATGAGTCGACTCACTCCGACTCACTCAGACTCAGATCGAGCCGTGAGTCTGAGTCTGAGTGAGTCCGGGTGAGTAATATTTTGGTGAGTTTGAGTCCGAGTGAGGCCGGTTGAAGAAAATTTTCGTGAGTGTGAGTCCGAGTGAGTTCGGCTCTGGAAAATTTTGGTGAGTCTGAGTCCGAGTAAGTACAATGCGCAACATATATTTCTTGAGTGAGTCTGAGTGAGTTCCACTTTTATTTGCCGACCTATAGTCATACTCATCTTCAGCATTACTATCAGCCTTGCCTGGATTCACGTTTATACTGACGTCTACTAATACGTATTCCGAAGCAGTGTCTTTCATACACCATTTCAATATTTATTGATCAGAGGCGCGAATTACGTAAGGGGAGTGCCTTGACCCCCCCCCCTCCGTTTGCCAACTCTTCGAACGAAGTTCTTGATAAATATATTTTGTTGTCATCTCTTTCAAGAAAAATGACCTTACTGGTTTACGAGCGCTCATAACTCCTATTCGAAGGTACTATATCAAAAAGCGCCAAGAAGAGCACCCATTACGTGAGATATTGGTGTTTTGGAGCATTGACACCAGGGTCGAAAAAGATAATTCTAGGCTAACGGACTCATGAGTCGACTCACTCTGACTCACTCAGACTCAGATCGAGCCGTGAGTCTGAGTCTGAGTGAGTCCGGCTGAGTAATGTCTTGGGGAGTTTGAGTCCGAGTGAGTCCGATTGAAGAAAGTTTTCATGAGTGTGAGTCCGAGTGAGTACGGCTCAGGAAAAATTTTGGTGAGTCCGAGTCCTAGGGAGTTTCAGCGTCAAATATATTTCATGAGTGAGTCTGAGTGAGCTCCACAAGTTTTGCCGACCTATGCTGGCTGATCGTGACATGAATAACGTGAAAATCCCGTCGCGTACGTCGTCAAACCCTTTTCTCCAGACGTGTGACACATACCCCTATAACACGGGGCCGTGGCCGCCACGGGTGTTTCACAGTTTTTATCTACCCAAGAGCGGCGAGAACAGACATGGGTAAATTAAATTCGAGAACGTTAAGAAAAAGTGACATCGGTAGCGCTAACCCGATGAATGCAAATAATACATTTTAGGGTCCCAGCAGGAATCGAACCCAAGCGTTCTGAGTGCCAATCAAGTATTCTACCAGAGAGCCACACCAGGTCTCGAAACTGCTTTGGAAAAAGACCCTACGCAGGCGTAATGTTGGTGAAACGTCATTTGTGGTTGCAATGTTGCAGATAGTCTCTTCATTTAGCTTTGCGAAATAACTCATTCGGTTCTGCAAGGTTTCAGAATGTCAAGGCTGTGCTAGATAATCCTCGTTCAGAAAATTGCAGTAGAGACCAGTAACAGCCTTCAGTAACCAGCTGTTAAATTTATATTCATATATTTCTGTGGCCTTTTTAACAGCTTGTCATACAGATATTCTTGCGAGAAGATTAACGGTATACTCTATAGGTCAGCTAAACTGGAATATGACACGTCATATCTCCTGGTAAAGACCGTGAAGTCGGATAAAAATTGTGGCAGAAGAATATATCAAAGACCGGACTTCATCTCAAAAAGGAGGTCATATTTCTTGCGTTTCACAGCAATAATTCAACTATCCATTTCGATTTTTTCATTACTCTTTTATGCTCCTTTACGACGTGAGAGACATGAAAGCATATCGCAAAATATTCAATGGAAACCTATGGCGCTATCAAGCCCGGAGGCTCCACGCATCGGCCCTTATGCACAGTCATACGATAGCCTCCTGCTTGTGGTGCTTAGAGAAGAATGTTAGACCATTCATGGCCAGCCCAAATAGGGAACATACGCCCCACGCATTGTTCCGGTAACACAAAAGCTTCATCCTCCATTGACGATCATTCATTTTCACACCTGCCTCCATTCCATGCTGCTGCTTCAATGGCGAACATGCCAGTGGCCTTTCCGTAGGTCCTATCTCAGAGCAGCGCGGACTTTTCAGTCATTGTGTTTTCAAACAGAATACCTCCCTTCTTTCTTTACACTGATAAAGTGACGCAGCACAAGGTAAGTACAGAAGAAGCAAACCTAGGAAAGGAAGCAGGGGTTTATAGAGAAGGTCAATTAATTTTCGCCGACAGGCTGATCCTTTCTCGACCCCTATTGAAAGGAGGGGTGGGTGTTCGTTATGTTGATCTAAGTGATGCGATGCGCTGCTGAATCGTGGAGACTTCGCTTCGTGACTGGCGTAAATTTATTCACCCTCGCTTCCATATCGTGCCGGCACCTCTTAAGTGACAATGAGCTTGCTGGCGATGCTTTTGACGTAATCTAGAGAGATACTGTGAGTGAATGCTGTGGCATCGAAAAAATTGTTGCGACAGAGCC